>VYZW01041460.1:0-74128 GCA_013401315.1 Balaeniceps rex | reverse complement strand
CCGCTGGCCCCGCGCCCCGCCGCCGAGGGGCCGCCGCGGGCGCCGGAGGGCGAGGAGGCGGCCGAGCGGCCGTGGCTGGACTGCCTGTGGATCGTGCTGGCGCTGCTGGTGCTGGTGGGGGACGTGGGCACGGACCTGTGGCTGGCGCTGCACCACTACGGCCGGCGGGACTACGTCTGGTGCGGCCTGACGCTGGCCTTCGTGCTGCTGCCCTCGGTGCTGGTGCAGATCCTCAGCTTCCGCTGGTTCGTGCAGGACTTCACGGGCGGCGGGCTGGGCGCCGTGCAGGGCCTCAGCAGCCGCGGGCCGCCCATGATGGGGGCCGTCGGCCGCCGGGGGGGACCCGCCGGCGGGGTAGGAGGAGCCGCCGGCACCGTCACCCCCGGGGCGCAGCGCCTCTGCAGGATCTCCGTCTGGATCTGGCAGTCCGTCATCCACCTGCTGCAGATGGGGCAGGTCTGGAGGTAAGGGGGGCGGCCGGGTCCCCCCGCCCGGGCGGGGAGCGGGGGTGGCCGTCAGCTCGTCGCCCGACATGGCGGTGGGTCGGCGCGCCCTGGGCGCGGGTCGCCGTCCCCTGGCTGACGGCTGACGCGGGTGGACGGGCGTCGCCGCCTCATGGTTTGAGGTGGGTCGGCGTCCCCTGGTTGAGGTGGGGCAGGTGGGGGTCGGTGTCAGCTCGCCGTCTGAGGTGGACACGGGTCACTGTCACCTCATGGTGTGAGGCGGATGGGGGTCAGCGTCACCTCACGGTCTGAGGCGGATGGGGGTCAGCGTCACCTCATGGTGTGAGACAGATGGGGGTCATTGTCACCTCGTCGTGTGAGGTGGATGCGGGTTAGCGTCACCTCAAGGTGTGAGGTGGATGGGGGTCAGCATCACCTCATGATCTGAAGCGGACGTGGGTCAGTGTCACCTCATGGTGGAGGTGGGTCAGTGTCCCCTGGCCAAGGTGGGGCAGGTGGGCATCACTGTCACCTAGTGGTTTGAGGCGGATGGGGATCACTGTCGCCTCATGGTCTGAGGCAGAGGTGGGTTACTGTCCCCTGGCTGAGGTGGGGCCAGTGGGGGTCAGTGTCACCTCATGGTCTGGAGTGGACGTGGGTCAGTGTCACCTCATGGTTTCAGGTGAGTCATTGTCCCCTAGCTGAGGTGGGGTGGATGGGCATTGCTGTCACCTCGTGGTCTGAGGTGCACATGGGTCAGTGTCATCTCATGGTTTGAGGCAGAGGTGGGTCACTGTCCCCTGGCGGAGGTGGGGTGGATGGGGGTTGCTGTCGCCTTATGGTTTGAGGTGGATCACTGTCCCCTGGCTGAGGTGGGTCCGATGGGGGTCAGTGTCACCTCATGGTCTGAGGTGGAGGTGGGTCAGTGTCACCTCATGATCTGAGGTGGAGGTGGGTCACTGTCTGCTGGCTAAGGTGGGATGGATGGGCATCACTGTCACCTCATGGTCTGAGGTGGAGGTGGGTCACTGTCTGCTGGCTAAGGTGGGATGGATGGGCATCACTGTCACCTCATGGTCCGAGGTGGATATGGGTCGGTATCGCTTCATGGTCTGAGGTGGAGGTGGGTCAGTGTCATCTCATGGTGTGAGGTGGAGGTGGGTCACTCTCCCCTGGCTGAGGTGGGGCGGATGGGGATTGCTGTCACCTTCTGGTCTGAGATGGATGTGGGTCAGTGTCACCTTGTGGTCTGAGGTGGTCGTGGTCAGTGTGGTGTTCCGCACATAGAGAAGGAGGGGAGATTCGGGGTTACTTCCACTTTGGGTGAGGAGAGACCCAAAGCTAGGAGAAATTCCCACAAAATGAGCCTGGGGGGCTGAGGTGGGGGTTGTTGTCACTTTACGGTCCGAGGTGGACATGGGTCAGTGCTCCCCCGGCTGGAGGAGGTGTGAGGGCACCCCTTATGCTGAGGGGACGTCCAAGGGGAAGAGAAACTCCCCCAATATGTGTCTGTGGGGCTGAGGTGGGAGGAGTGGCGTTCGTTGGTCCAAGCAGGACGTGGGTCAGTGCCCCCCATGTGGAGATTTGGGGTGACCCCTGCTTCACTGAGGAGAGCCCCGAAGGGAGGAGAGATGCCCCCCTAAACGAGTGTGTGGGGCTGGGGAGAGGGAAATGGGGGCTGCTGTCACCGCACAGCATGGAGGGGACATGGGTCGGTGCCCCCTGCAAGCATGGGGGGGTGGAAGGGGTCCTAGCTCCATGGGGCTGTAGATGGTGCCTCAAGGGACGGGGTGGGCTCTTGCCGTCCCACAGACATGGGGCAGGATGGGGTGGGGGGGTCGGGGGTGGAGCTGCTCTTCCCGACAGGAGCTACCTGGGGGGGACACCCCACGGGTGACAGCATGGAGGCACGGCAGCACTGCAGAGGGAGGCCTTGTGGCCCTGGGGAGGGCTTGCCCCACCACTCCCCTTCTGGAGCCGGGGGTGGGCAGCAAGGGAAAGACCCCACAGATAGCAGGGGGCTGCTGCAGAGAGGGTCTGTGGGGGGGTGAACAGCGGACCCCCGGCTGCCGAGCACTGAGATGTGCTGTTTCCAGAGGATTGGTGTCCTCTTGGCATGGATCGATCCCCCCCATAGATGACGAGGGGGTGAGGGTTGCATCCGTCCCCAAGAGCCTCTCCCCACCCGGCGAAGGGGGAGCCCCCCTGCTCGCTGACCCCCCCGCACCGACGGAGCAGGTTGTGGGAGTGGAAAAATGCAGCCTGATGCTTCGGCTGTGGCTGTGGCGAAAGAAGAAACCTTCTCGGGGGAGTGGGGATGGCGTTGGGGTTGCCGGTGTGAGACTGAAGGTCAGGGACAGGCAGTGTTCCCCTCCAGCAGGAGAGGTCCTGGGGTAGAGGAGATGCTGGCCAGAGGAAGGGTCTGGGAAGTGACCCTAGGCTCAGTGGGGAATAAAAAAACATCCTCCAGAGTGAGCTGGAAATTGCGTTATCCTCCCCAAAAAGAGATGTGGGAGGAGGCGGGGAGGGATTCTCCGGGATGAAAGCCTGTAGATGCAAACACTTCCACGGAGATGTCAGCCTTACCGAAAGGGGTGTTGTAAGGACAACTGTAAAGACCTGGCGTGGCCCGGCGTCCTCTGAGATGGGACGCGGGTTAATAAGGTGGAAGGGGTGTGAGGTGTGGGTGATGGAGGGTGGAGAGAATTCTCCGGATCACGTCACAGGGCGGTGGATGCACCCTTCCACCCCGCGGATGGGTTAGACTATAGGGAAGAGGCTGCAGATGGGGTCGGTTGGGTTTTGTGGCTTTTGAAAGGATCCTTAGGGAGAAGATGCTGAATTTTTTTAAGGGGGGAGAAGATGGCATGTCATGGTGAAGCAGTGGGAAGCACTGGAGGGGCTCGCTGGAAGGGTTAATATCCCTGCGTTGGTTTTTTCCGGATGAATTAATGGGGCAAAAATAACCTCACTGGTGGATTTTAGGAATTTTTTGCTGGGGTATGGATGAGAAAAAAAAGGAGGGGGAAGGCAGAAAGTGATGATTGATGGGGAGGTCCTTTTTTTTCTGCCCCCCCCTACATCTGGGTAGCCGAAGGGGTTAACTCTGCTGCCTAATGAAATCGGTGAAGAAGTGGCTGGAGTTAAGATGGAGACAGCATGGTTGAGCCTGGGGGCGGGGTGCGTGGGTGGAGGCAGGGGAGGGCCTTGACACCTCTTCTGAGGACACCGCTCTCTCGAGATAAAATGAATATACACATCAAAGATTTTTATTTTTTTTTTATTTTTCTTAAAGAAGCTGAGGGGGTGGAGGGGAGGGGATCTGTGTGGGAAGGGCGTGTGAAATGTATACCTGGGAAATAAGCCCATGAAATCGTGCAGTGCAACAGCAAATATCTATTTCTTCTGCATCTTCAATGTCATTTGTGTAGCGTTCAAAGCACATTTGTTCTCAACTTCTGCTTGGGGGTTTATTTTATTTTTTTTTCCTTGTTTTGTGGCCGAGATTTGGGCTGGGGGGGTGGTGGGAGGGGGATGTCCGCGGGTGATGCATGCGAGGATGATGAATTGGTCCGCGACCCTTTCTCCTACTTTCCGTGGTACTCTCGAGTGCTGATCCCATCAGCAAAAGCAGTTCTCGATGCAGATGCTCCTCTGGCAAGTTGGATTTTTCCCCTCTCAGAGCCAGGCAAAAGAAATTATTGTGTATTAGCTGCGGTGAAAGCTGGGGTTTGCAAAAAACACCCCATTCCCTGACACGCTTGAGTGAACAAGGTGGGGAGGGGGACACTGAAGCGATGCTGGCAGAGGCAGAGAGGGTGCATGTGGAGGGGTGATTTTTTTTTTTTTTTTGGTAATATGAAAAAGCAAAGCTCAAGTTGCCCAGACTTTTCCCCGCTTTGTTAATGCAGAGGAAAAACGTTTGCTTCTGAGGTTGTGCAGGGCTGGGACTGCCGAAAGGGACTGAAAAGGAGCTCTGCAGACCAGATCTCATTAGGTGAAATAAGGGAGCTTTCTCTCCTGTTGATCGCTAATCCCGCTAGCACACGGCTCCTGCTTTTTAAGGCACGCTGAACAGCGTGGTCAGCGTGGAGCTGCCTCCCAATATCTAACCAAAGCAAGAATAACTTTGTGGGATCAGTGGGCTAGCCTCCACGAGGGTGTCTTTTTACATTCCCACTATAGCTATTGCAAACGCCATTAAAATTAATCTTGAATGCGGTGATGGGACTAATACTGGAAAGCGCTGTTTTAGCGGTGTTTGCCTGCAGCTAAATGGCTTCGTGCTGGTAAGAAGTGGGGTCGGAGGAGGAGGAAGACCTAGGACGATGTAAGTTCAGTGCGTAATGCACCGAGCCCGGTTTCCTGCATAATCATGAATATGCGCTGCGACTGCATGTAGCGTAATCGGGATTGTAGGATATGTAGAGGCTGTTGTGGCTGTTGCTCAGCAGCTGGAAGCGAAGTCGTAGAGAAGAGAGGGGGCAGGTTGGAGTTGTACAGAAATCCTCGCCCTGAACACGTTAGGTAATCTGGGTTTTGGTTTGGGGGATAACACAATTCCCGTAGGGACTTCTTTTCCTAAATGTTGGGAAGACTTGCCAATAAGATGATGAATAAATAACATTTTATGGCAGAAATATAAACATACAACGGGCTCTTATTTTAGCAAGATTGTCTCTCATTTTGTCAGGGTTGTGGGAGAAGTAGCTTGTTGTTTTTGAGCAATCTGGGTGGGGGCTTTGTCTTCTGTTCACGTCCTCTGTCGTCCTATTCAGAGAGTGAACCGTGACCAGGCAGGAGTGCTGTGGGGGCAGTGCGAGTGCTGAGACGGGGGTGCTTAGTGATATTCCTGGGTTTTTTGTGCTTTTTTTTTTTGCTCAGCTGAAAACCGAAGGCTGTGTTAATACTGCCTGCCTGTAGTGGCTGCTGGAAAGAAAGTATACATATACATTGTAAAAATGTGTGTGTATGTATGCTTGTATATGTATATATAGATTTTTAATTGTTGCTTGAAGTGGTATGATCTCAGATGGCATTCCCACTGATGAAGCTCAGGTCCTGGGGTTTTTACCTTTATAAATCTACAGTTTTCACCTTTCATCTCAAATCTCTTTGGTTATCTCGAGGGTTAGCACAATTCAGCCAAACTGTCCCAAAAGTAAAGGATGGCAGTTGGGGCACGTTAACACTCGCTATTGAGCTGCTGCACTGCAAGCTGTTCATTGAGGAGGGATGTTGCAGTGCTGTGGTTTTGCTGGAAATAGGCTGAAGGCAGGTCGGTCGTCAGAGCTTGCCAGGGCTGTTGCTTTCGCTGAAGCCATTCAGCTGTGTAAATTCAGGAGAAACAGTTTTGACTTGAAGTTTTTGTATCTTGGATAGTTGCACAAGTTATATTAATGACAATTAAGAGTATGACTTCTGTGCCTGATGTACCTTTCTTTAACCTCTGTTGTAAGTGGGTTAGTGGGTCATGATTGCTGTCCTGGAATACAAGGTTTAGAGTATAAAATATGATCCTTCATGTTGCGGCGTGCCATTAAAGAAAACATTATTGGATTCCATTGGATTAACAGTATGTGGAGTTTGAGCTAAAATGAATGCTGATCAGCTGGAAATCTCTCTGTGTCTGTTAAACTGTCAGTAACGGTAAGTTTCGTGACTTGAATGTAATACGTTTGTGGGCTTTGTTTTTAAAACTGATTTGAATACATATTTAGAAGAAAAACATTCTGTAAAAAAACAACCAAACAAACCAGAACAACCCTTGTCACTGTTTTGACATTAAAAACACCTTCCATATATCTGTGATTAAAAGAAAAATTCCTAAAATTTAGGTGAAGACTTGACATCTTGTTTATTAGTGGAAAGACCAAATCTATGAGTAGTTCATCTTTTGGCATGCCCGGAGGTGGAAGGATGAATCAATGGGTTTAAATGGGATATGTGGTATTTAATGACTACGTGATGAGTGGGTTTAGGCTCTACTAAAATACTTTGTTCTGGGATGAACTGTGAGTTAGATACATGCTACTTCGGGTAGTTTAGAAATACAGGCAGCTATGCCTCTTAAGATATCTGCCCAAGTCCCTTGAAGTGGGAGATATCTGCTTGTCAAATGACAGATGAACGAGAAGCTGCTGACCTAATACTGCCTCAATGTCTTGGTTTGGGATGTTCAGCTCTGTAGAGCCTTTCTGTAAATTTACTGCCTTCCCTGGCACAGTCGAATATTTTTTTCAGCTTTTTCTGGTTAGCTTGTCTGGCAGCTAAGTTTTTCCCTTTAGCCAAGTTTTAACAGCTTGCTTTTATAGTATGGAGTTTTGTCAGCTTTTGACAAGTTGGCGGAGGGAAGACATTCTGGGATAGATGATGAATATGTTCTCCCTACAAAATCAGGTCTGGGGTATAACTTTTTTTTTTTTTCCCCAGCAAGGTGGTTCTCCCTTCTAAAAACCTTACCTGCTCTGCCCCCATTTCTAAGAGTTTTCTACGGGATCTCTGTGAGTGAGTGCTGGGCTGCGGGTGTAGAGGTCCAAAGACGTTGAATCTGAAGTGCAAGGCAGATAGGTTTTGTGTGTGTGAAAATAATCATCATCATAGTAATCATGAAGAAAGGCTTTATCACTTGAGTAGGGTCTCCATTGGTTGCGGGGTGGTGGCGAGGCTCCGTGTCTTGTTGAGTGCTACCCACTAGAGGGGGTCAGACCACAGATGTTGAAGCAGATCTGCTGTGCCAGCCTTGGGAGGGCAGAGTTTTCTCCAAACCTTTTCTTGGGAAGAATAAAGTACTGCCCTGACCTGGGGGGAACTCACCTTCCCATGGAATTCAGTGTTTCTCCGGCAACAGCATGGCTTGGGTAGGTGGGTAAGCGGGATTTGGAGGATAAACTGGAGTTTGGTTTCCTCTTGGACATGGGGATGCTGTTGAGGAAGAGCCGTGTAGGCACCAGGTGCCCTGTGGGTAAGGTGGTCCTGCGGTGACAACAGCTCGTCACCTCTCCACCGTGGTATGTAGGGAGGAGGAAGGGGAAGCAGAAATGCTTTGGTGACCTGACTTTGTTCTCACTGGAACCAGCGTAAAGTTTCCATGGCTTTCAAGGTGGGGACACTGGTGCTAGGTATTATGAGGGACCATCTCCAGAAGTCTGAGAACTATGAGGGAAGGTGGCTGCTTTGAAGTTGGGTTGCAGGCTGCTTTCCTAAACGCTGCTACCTGCATGGTCTTTTACCGGAACGTCCCTTTTCAGTTGCTCAGGCTTCATGCTGAACTCCAGGAAAGACAGTCGTGCCTTTTTTTCCAGGTGCCCTATGGCTTTATCTCTAATGCCAGTGGCAACCTGAAAGTGCTCTTCCTGGTGGAGGGGAGGCAGGGTGCCAAGGGAAGGAGGAAAGATGGCTCACCTTTTTTTTTTTTATGTTAAAATTACAAGCTCTCTATTTTCCACCTTTCTAGACACTTCCATTTTGCTTTTAGCTGCACTGAGCTAGCTTTATTCCTTGCAGTGGTTCTCCTCTCAGTACAAATGTAGGTTATTCAGGGAGCATTTCCTTTAATGAAAAGGATGGAGGTAGAACTGATGGTGATAAAGCATCTCTTTGGAGGAGAGCTGCTTTTGCTGTCTTGAGACTGCAAGGAACAGAAATTGGACGTCAAACATGTAATTTTCCTTGGGGAATGAAGGTGAGCCTATGGAGAAGTCTGGATCCCTCACAGAACTTCTCCCTGTACTTTCATTTTGCTTTATTCCCTTTAAATCCTGACTTGATTTTTAGCACCTCACTGTCATGCAAATCAGTGGTAGTATAAGCCAGTGTTTTAACACCTGAAAGCTTTTAGGCAGGAGGAACTATGAATCAGAGTAATGCTTTGCTACAGCTAGAGATAAAATTAAATTGTAATTAAAGGTATAAGCAAAGAACATGTGCCAAATATTGTTACTTCATTGACCCACCTTCTTCTGATGTGCTGGGATTCAGACTGATACCCTAGTCTGCTATGACTGCTTTAGGGCACTGAGATGCTTTTCCAAACCGGATCCCGAGAAAATGGGGGAAGAGCTTTCCTGGGGAGAAGGATCTTTAGAAAATCATCAAACCTAGTGGCAGCCTGGCAGTGGGAGGAACAGCCTGCATTTCTAACCCTGTGGAGCGGAACAGCACGATCTTCTCAGGGCAGATCAACAGGCACATCCCATGTCCTTGGGGACTGGTGGTGCCTGCAGTGTCAAGGATGCTCCAAAAATTTCCTGGGTTGTAGGACTGAGCATTTGGCTGTGTCCCAGGGTGGCTGGTAGCAGCGCACTGCAGCTCCCCATGGCTGGATTTTTATTTTTGTATTTTTTGCAACTCCTCCCACTCTGGGAATTCGTATTGCCCACCACCCTATATTCCAGTTTCAGCCTGTGTTTGGTTATATGTAACTGCTGTAGCATAGGAGCCATGTTTACATTGCTCAGGAGGAGTCTCAGGAGTCCCTATTTGTCCACCCTTGGGCAAATCTGACCCATGGACTGAGTATTCCATTTAAAGTATGCACATGCTTGGATGGTGAAGCTATGTGTCTGTGTCTGCTTTTGTTATTTCAGTATAAATGGGTGTGTTATTCCTTCCATCAGTGTCTTGAAGCCCTAGCTGAACCAGCAGCCCTGTTAGAGCAAAATCGGATCTTGGCCAAGAGACAAAAAATAGAGCAAAAGGCAATCTTAAATGTGTCCCCAAAACTATAATGGCACCTGAAGACTGTGCTTCTCCTCACGTCTCCTTTCTTCTGAAATCCGTGAGAGCTCAGGTTCACCTATGAAATATTCACAGTCTGTCCTTAAGTGACATCCGCTGCACAGAAGATGTTTTGCAGGATTGGCAGCTTCGCTGAAACCTCCTGTATTCAAGCCCAGAGCCTTTATCGCGAGGACCTCCTCTTCCTCTGCTCGGCTCTGCCTGCGTGGTTGCACATTATGATTTGGTTTACCTACTGCAGAGGCTGTTGAGGATTTTTGCATCCCAAATAAATGTCTGTGTATTGTATCCCCTTTTGCACAGGATGGGTTGAGGGAATAGGCATGTTCTCACTTGTCCCAAAACCCCGTGGGAAAGAGGACTTAAGACAGGAGTGCATCATAAATGCTGCCTTAGTGCCCTGCCGTAGATAGTCTGTGAACGGGGACTAAGGAAAATAAGCCTGTTGTGAACAGGCTTAAATTAACACTGCAGAGGTCTGCATTCATGCTGGAAAAAACTCAGTAGACTGTTGTGCTATATCAGCCTTTCTACCTTTGCAGGTCATCTTGATGTGGGAAAAATTTGCTGTAAAACCCCCACCAATTCGGCAGAACTCTTATTAAAAACTCTCCAGGAGCCACAATGCAAAAGGCTCTGGCACCTGGAGCTGTCTTTATCACCTTTCTAATTAAACCTGTGGAAAAGGCAAATCAAACCCAAGCGACAGAGGACTGTGGCCGGCTGCCGGAGCCTCCTCCAGCTCGCGGGTCTCGCTCGATGGGGTTTTCTATAGGGCAGCAGTGGGGCAGGGGTGCCGGGCCGTGCTTCTGCTTGCACGATGGGCGCTGGACTTCACAGCTCTCTGCAAAAATAAAGGAGTAATGGGCTCCCCTGTACTTTCACTAGGGTGGCTCAGGCTTGTCTGCTAAAGCAGAGGAATGACAAGTATCCCTGGGAGTTCGCAGAGAATTCTGGTGTCTGGGAAAATCACCGTTTCCCGGTTTCTATTGTAAAAGAAGAACAGTTTAACTCTTTGTGCTCAGTTCCCCCACACAGGCAGTCCTGGATGATAGGACTGGCAGTAATGCGTTGCCTGGTGTACCAAACACAGAAGACAGCAGTAAAGCACCAGGAGTGGTTTTGAGTTTGGGATTGGAATTCATCCCAGTTATGTCTAAGCGAGGGAAAAAAGAGCAACGGAGGCCGATGTTGTTGAAGTAAAAATTGTAAAGAGTGGTATAAGCAGAAGGCATTTAAATAATGTAAACAGTCTGGCATGGGAGGAAGGATGGGAGGCATTCCAGAAACAAAGGGAAAATAGTTTTAAAACATGGCTAAAAATACACCAACTCTTGAATTCCAGAGATTATCTCAATTAGTGCTTTTTCAATATATCTTTACAACAGAATTGTAGGAGTTCACAAAAGATAATAGAGGCTATGAGATACGGAGAAGTGATGTTAATTTGTTTAATTAAAAGGATGAAGGGCTCCCTAAAATAAGATTCACTTATCTTCTGTCGCAGGGAGGAATGAGGTTATATTCAGAAAACTGTGGCTTGTAGCATTGTGGTGTGGAGAAAGCGTGGCGAGAGCCAGGGCTGGGAGTAAGAGCCCCCTTCTCCAGCCTCGGCGGTTGCTTGCTCAGTGACTTTCAATAGCAAATCCCTTCCCATGGGATTAATGTGCTATTAGAGCAAAATGGTATGATTTTACATTTCCAAGAGGATTTTGTTTGATGTTCAGGGAGTAGAAATTGGCCATTTTCCTCCAATCAAAAAAATAATAATTCAGACATAAGAGCTTTCAGGTGCAGGCAAACACTTCTAACTGGGCATCTGTATGTGTGGAGCTACGCATGTATGTGTTTGATGTCCTCTTTGGCTTTGGAGGCGTGCTAGCATGTGTCAGAATTTATGTCCAGCCTCAGCTTTGCATATACATCCCTTGGCGTGGGGGAGAAGCATCCATTTATATCCAGCCATATTTTAAGCAGTGTAGGGGTAGGCAGTAGGGGCCAGGGAGGAGAGAAGACCCTCATGCAGATATAAATTAAATTAGCCCCCCTGGATGTATATTAAAATGTTAAGTAGCGCTAAGCTCTGTATCCCAGTTCAGCAATATTTCAAGGCACTTTATTGCTTTAATGGAGGGATAAAATAGAACCTGCAATTATAGTAATTTTTTCTAATTGAATATTTTGCTTTATTCTTTCCCTTTCAAAGCATGACTGTAATACTAGCCTTCATAAAGCTTTGGAAATATTTATACTCTCCCTTTCTGGCAACGGGTGTAAATATGCTTTTTCTTGGGCAGACCGTTTCAGTCCCTCGTGGCTGGGGAGCAGAACGGCTCTGGAAAGCGGTGGGCAATAAACACTTCTTGCTCGTTTTAACCATCTTGCCATTATCACTGGGAAATACTAGTTTCCTGTCTGGTGCAGAGGGGAGTGCAGTGTTACGGATTAAATGCTTTCTGTCACTGTACGTGGGCTTGACGTGATTTTGTCAGGTGTCTTTTTAATTAATTTATTGTTCAGGCAGGGCTAGTGCTTGACAGCTGCATCCAGTGTTTTATCCCCAGGCCATGTTCTGGGTGGGCGGACGAGATCCTTGATTTCTGCCACCTAGGCTGAGTTTGGGGCGGAGGATAAGAAAAATCACTTTCTGGATCTTGCTTGAGCAAGATGTAAATGGCAGGTAAAAGCAACAGCTGAAGGGCAAGGTCCTTGCCCAAAATTGTTGGAGACTGGTGGGGCAGCGATGCTAACAATAGGGATGGGGAGTTAAACTTGAATCGCTGATGGTATAATTGGGTGTCGATTGAGGGTTTTGAAGTAGCCAATGGTATAATTGGGTGTCGATTGAGGTTTTTGAAGTAGATGTTTTCGGTGACACAGAATGCCAGCTTTTCAAACATAAGTTCCTACCTCCAGCTCAAGCCTCAAGCAGGCAGAAAAATGCAGATAAATTAACATAATAATTGCGTTGTGCATTCTCTGTGCTGAATCTCTGGTTTAAAGAGGGAGATTTGCTGATACTTCCTGCATGCGTACACTCGCGATGGGATGCTATCAGTTTTTAGCTGTTGCAATAGCTGTCTTCTCATCTAAAGGGGACTTTTGATCCAATAAACTGCTTATCTTGTGTAGTTGTCCTTTCATCTAGCGTGGGTGGTGTGTGACGGCTGACTGAAGGCGCAGTATTGTGGTTCGTTTATGAATATTAATTAGGAATGGAAATAATTTGGAACAGCGTGCACCGATGACTCTCGAAGCACTGACTGCAGAAATGCATCTGTTCCTCCCTCGAGGGAGACTTAGGGCTACGAGTCCTCTCCCAGGGAAGATGCGAACTCACGTTGGGGTGTGAAGTTGCCATATACAGGCTGTCACGCTGACACGTTGACTTGATATAGCGAAGAGGTTGCTGTAATGCTTTGTTTCCCAGTGTTTGTTACAACTGGGCTGGGGAAGAAGTGGTTTCTTTGGGGAAAGCTGCAGTAGAGCCTTGCCAAGTCATGTGCATCAGACCCTCAATGGCCGTGTCTCCGCTTGCGAGCTAAGTAGTGGCAGGATTTGTCCTCTGGCCCTGAGACAAGCTGCCATAGCGTGGCCGTTTCTATCGTGTTAAGCTTTCTTGGCTTTCGGGAGACGGTGGCTGCCTCCAGGCTGCCAGCTGGGAGCGGTTTCTGGGCCGTGCCAACTCCTGAGCGGTGCTGAGGAGCTGCTGGGGTGAGGGCTGGTAGGTCCTGGCCGAAATTGTGCCAGGGACGGTGCTATAGTGGTTGGGCTGCAGCAGCTGCAGCGTCCTAATGTACAAGAAGGAGCCCATAAGTCTGCAACACTTTTAGAAGCAAAATATTCCCCTTACTTAGGGTTAATTTTTATTTTCTTATGAGAATATGTGGGAGTTTTTCCCAGCTGATGAAGGTGTAGCCAACCTATCAGAGACTCTAGCAAAGTGGTGAAGCGCTGGCACAGGTTGCCCAGAGAGGTGGTCGATGCCCCATCCCTGGAAACATTTAAGGTCAGGTTGGAGGGGGCTCTGAGCAACCTGATCTGGTTAAAGATGTCCCTGCTCATTGCAGGGGGATTAGACTAGATGACCTTTAAAGGTCCCTTCCAACCCAAACCATTCTATGATTCTATGAAAATCCACTTCTAGCTTTTGGCCACGGCCACATGGTTTACCTCTTTGGGTCTAAATTTATTTTATGGCCCATGTGCGTGCTCCAGTAGTGGAGCCCAGATCCCTTCATTGGATTAGACTGTAAATATCACCTTTGGGAGATTTATATTCAGTGGGTCACTTCAGTATTAATGTTTAAAGGGTGAAACCCAGGTGAGCGATGGAGAAGGGAGAAATGCCTAGGCATGTCCATCTAGCTGAGTCCTGAGCGCTTGTGTCCTTGTGAACCCATCCAGCTGGGATGCTGATGGGGGAGGACGTGGCACATTCCTACTGCAGCTTCCTTCAGCATGCTTTGCTCTGCAGTGAGGACCTCGTGGGGTGTGCTGGTTTTGGCTGGGATAGGGTTAATTTTCTTCATAATACTTAGTACGGGGCTATGTTTTGGATTNGGAGTGATGGCGTTTGTCTTCCCAAGTCACCGTTACATGTTCTGGAGCCCGGCTTTCCTGGAGATGGCTGAAACCTGCCTGCCCATGGGAAGCACTGAATGAATTCCTTGGTTTGCTTTGCTTGTGTGCGTGGCTTTTGCTTTACCTATTAAACTGTCTTTATCTCAACCCACAAGTTTTCTCACTTTTACTCTTCTGATTCCCTCCCCCATCCCGCTGCGGGGGGAGTGAGCGAGCGGCTGGGTGGGGCTTAGTTGCCAGCTGGGGTTAAACCACGACATGGGGTTAAGCTGGGACCATCCTGGGAGCGCAGGACCGGCAGCAAGCCAGAAACGTGCATTTCTGGGGTCACCCGTCTTCACCCAGACCCAGCTGAACTTAATTGGTGAGTTAATTTTTTTTTTTTTTTAACAAGCAAGCTGGGTAATTAGCTGATTTACTTTAAAACTCCTCAGAGCCCTTAAAAACAGTGGTTTAAAAATGGGTTGATTATTCCGCTTTCTTCAAAGCGGGGTATTAGGAAGAGTCGTCTCCTGCAGGCATGTTCCTATCGCAGCCCACAGGCACTCCAGGCGTGCCGCGATGTGTCACGCACACTCAGTGTCACAAATCACTGGCCACTTGCTTTAAGCAGAGCACGACGGCTGTCAGAGGGCGATCATCTTGATCTGCAGGTTCAGTTTGGCATTTACTTCGGTCCCGGCATGGCTGGGTTAGGTCTTTGAACCAGCACACTCTTTGCTTTTCAATTGTGCGCTTTAGATCTGGGATAATAAAACATCAAAGTAAACTATACTGTTGTGGATACAGAAAATTCAGGACACTCAGTAGGACTTCAGGGAGTAATAAATTTGTTCTATATTTAATCTCATATTTATCGCCGTGTCAGTATGAGACCACTTCATTTTACTACTTTAACTGTATCTAAGAATAACTGAATACTTGAAATATTGAGAAAGTGGCAAATACCTGGTGGTAGCTGATGGGATCAAGCTTTAATAGTTATTGATTGGTTTCAAAAAGCTCCCAGTAATATTACATCTTAGCTACTGTATGTTGGGAGTTAGAAACCTATCAGTTATTTAAGATTAGAAGTAATTGTAGATTTTCAACTTAATCATCCTTCAGTAGATGAATACAGCCAGGACTTCAGGTGTCATTTACAATTTTGCAAAAAATGACGGTTGATCTGCTATTATTATTATTATATTTATTGTGTGAAAACCTTGGCATCCCTAAGTTCGAATGTTCTCAAGCATTTCCTCAGCTGCTCTAAAATCGGTGTGGCTTCCCTGATTGGGACGCAAACACCAGTTTGAAATCTGCTTGTCAGACAACGAACACAAGCGACAAATGAACCCTGTAGGGATGGTCTTATTGCTTGGTCCCTTCTGATAATGTCCCATATCTCAGAACGTGCAGGAGAGTCTGCAGAGGTAGGCTGAAAAACCCCACATATTCTCATAAGAAAATGAAAACTAACCCTAAGTAAGGGGAATATTTTCCTTCCAAAAATTCAGGCAAGCAAAAAAAAAAAGATTAAACACTGCGTTTTAGTACTAAAACTCTGCCTGGGTAACCTAGCATTTACCTGAATAATCCCTCCATCAGTGTGCTTCAAAACACCACCTTAATTGATGCTTTATTACCATTTGTGCAGAGCGTATTTTTAGTCTTTGTTTTACTGCTCTGGAGTTTAATAATTCCATTTATAAAAACATTTTTTTTTCCTGGTATGGCTTGTTGCACAATTAGAGCTTTGTTAAAGGCTTTCATTATTTTTCCTTGTTGTGATCAAGCTCTGCCTGGAATGAGCCACTGAATTTTCTGTTTGAACACGCAGATCTCACCGTAATTCCCTGCTGCTCCTTTAACCAGGAACCGGCTCTTTGCAGTTCCTGGGAAGTGACCAATTTTTTAGCAGTGAGGGCAAATTATTTCTGACCCTTACATTTTTCTTGTTGGTATTTAACTGTGTTCTTAGTGAAAAAAAAGCTACTACAATTATCGGGAGCTACGTATCTGCAGCAGGGAGTCTGAATTCAGGGTTTACGTTTAATTTCTGATGGCTTTGCTGACTACTTTGCCTGGGACTGGATTATTTTCCCCTTTCTTTCAGGGGATTAGGGGATTTGTAAACCAGCACTCCTAACAAAGGTGTCTAAAAAACTGGGAAGGTTACATCTCTTTCGTTTGCTTTGAATGAATTGCTCTTACGATCCTGAAAGCACGGTTTGGGGGAAATGGAGAGGAAAGGCGAAATCATACTTTTATTTTGGAGGGGGGCTGCTGAAGTATTTCACACAGGAATTGACGAACGAGGATGTACCGATTGAAAATTCATTAATTAGCGCCATTTCCCACATTGAAAATTGGGCTCACTTGAACAGAAAGCTGTTCAAGCATCCTGACTGCTCGAGGAGCCGGACTGTAATCGGGGCAGCGTTTCTGGCTGGGGTCTGGTGCTGGGTTCTTGTGCGCTGCTGTGAAGTTACTGCTCGTAAAGGACCACAGCCATCTAACAGAATACTTGCTCTTCCCTAATAAAGAATTAAAATGCACATATTTAGGCTGGATATTTTGCCTAGCATTGACCCTTACAGTCAACGAAAGGGTTCATGCCTTGGTAACACTTGCCACTGGGTATAGTATTAATTGGTTGTGTGAATTAACTGAAGGCTAAACTTCATTAGGCTGCCATTATCATTGCATTTGTATTCTTCCTGTCCTAAATCCTCAGTGAAAACATCTGTTAGTCGCTCAAAATAGAAGTCGCATTCTTAGGAGCAATTCCACCGTCATAAAACTGGATTTTTACTGATTGGGCTTAAAGAGCAGTCACCTTTAAAGAAACTTATTTTTCTTCTGATCCCTTTTCCAAGAGGAAACCTTTCAGTAAGACACTTAATCTGTGTTAACTGTAACTGCAAGTTTGCGTTCGTGTTTGCGCACCAGGTGCGGTTCTCCAATATCTGTCAAGAGCTCCGAGGTGAGCAATGTCCTCCTCCCACGGCATTGCCGCTCTTCTGTTTTCTGCTCTTTACCCATTTGCCTTCTGTGGGAGCGTATTCAACTTTTGGCATGGAAGGTATTGTTGTTTTCTTCAGCAGTACTGCTAAGGTAGGTCAAAGTGTTTTATTTGGACTCTTACCTGTTCACAAACCTGGGGTTTCTGTGTAATCAGTACGTTGAATTGCTGTGGTCATTATTTTTTTTTTAAACCAAATGTCTCCAGTGTTGGGCTACTTGCTGTATTTATGGAACTGAGTGGCAGAAACCAGCAAACAGCAACATTTATTTTTTTTTTATTTTCAGTATTTCCTTTTTTCCATGCAGACTTTGTTGGGTCACCTAAGAAGTTTGCTAGGGTTGCTCCTAGCTGTCCCAGGCTGACTCTGCCTGCTCTTTGAGCATCATCTGCTGGGGTTACATCCAGCCATTGAACCTCATGAAGTTTCAAGTTTTTGGAGCTTGGGTACCTTTGCCTTATTTGCCTTAAATGCAGAGGCAGTGCCTGGCAGCTGCCCATACCCCTGTAGCCCATTTGAGCCCAGACAGCTCCTCCAACAGACAGCCAGGCGTAATGGGTGAGAACTAGTGGTAATCGAAGGAAGAAATACATATAATTGTAATTTGTTAGCCAAAGAGTCTTCAAAATCTCAAACAGAGGCTTGAACACCAGCGCACTGTGATGCAGCCTTGCTAGCCTCACTTTTCCGCCCTAGCTGGTCCCAGCTTGGGTCTTCAGCAGGCAGCCTTCCTGCTCAGGGCCCTTAACATTAACCCAAAATTGGGAGAGTGTAACTCTACAGGTGGTAAGTTTTGAAAAGTGTCGGAGGCTGAGAAGCTAATAGTGATTTAACTTAAAGAGGCATTCATTGCAGGAGAAGTCATTTAGGCTCGTCTTCCTACCCATAATGAAGAACTAGCTGAGAAGAGAGCAACAAAAGAGAAGGTTCATAATAGAAATGCAACTTAAAAGCCTGACAAATTCAGGCTGGTTTTACTGAAAGCGCTGTTATGCACTATATTAGATTTCAGAAAAGCACATTCGTAGGAGCAGGGAATGACCATGAAAATTTGCCATCCCAAACATAAAATTTGCTCATGCATCCTTTGCTCGATGATTCTAATGATAACGCTGAAATTACTTTATTTGCCCATTTAAGGATATATATTACTCTTCCTAATCATATGAGTGGAATTATAAAAAGAAATTTCTGCTTTAAATTAGGCTGTTTACCCAGATCTGTGGAGTAGCTATTGTTTTCCTCTGTACACCGTTTCCCATTCTGCATATCTCTGCAGCTGCACAGACCACAGCAATGGGGCTGATGTGCAGGTGTGAAAGAGTTAGATACATCTAAAACCTCTGGTTTCAGTCAGCAAAGACAGCTTTTGTCAGTTTATGATCTCATGGGTTCCCCCCCCGCCCCCCGCAGGAGTCCTGTTATCTGATAAGATTGTATCTCCTTGGGTCAAACCAGCGGGATTATCTAAATGAGGCTGTTTGCTACCCTGCCCTTCCCGACCGGGCAATGGGTTTTCTTGCTCTGGGTTGGCTTTGATGGGGGCCGTTCCTGGGGTGTTCTGCAGTCATTCGATTGTGCCTTTGGTGAATTAAAGAAATAACTCTGTGTCCTGAATGGGGCAGGGCTCTGGGGGACAGGTATAACTAGCTATTGTGCAGAGCTCCCTGTGATCCGTAATGACTGCCTGAATTAAAGGAAGAAACCACAAAGCAGCATCGATGTTTGGTGTTTTTAATGGAGTTCCAATTTGAGCATAGAATACCTTTTTTTTTTTTTTTTTGAACCCTACCAGTTATTGAAAACAGTTCACAATGCTTGAAAGAGCTTTTCTGGAGGTACAGGAAAGTGCAACTGAAGCATTTGTGTCTTTAGAGATCTCAGGCCAAAACGTTGTGCAGCTCATTATCGTGTTTCTGATGGCGAACAGAAAAGAGCACAGGTGGCCTAGGAAAAGCCATTGGATCCAGGCAGGTGCGTTGTGATTTTCCTCCAGGTTATCGTGCCATCATCTGGCATTTGTGACTTAGAAAGTTCCTGAGCGGGAAGTGGCGTGTCTTTAACAGCCTGTGATGAATACTTCAGTCCTTTGAGGGTTTTTGAAGTTTGGTAAAATTTTCTTCAGCGCTGTTTAGAAAATTTTGCTTCACTTGGCATCTCCTTGCTGTTTTGATTAGGGAGATTCCCACGTAAGGGTATGAATTCTGAGGGTTTGAAACTGTTTTCCTGCGAAAGTCGAGAATGGGACAATTACAGCTGGGTTTCTTTTCATGCAAATTCATGTGTGCAATAGGGATCTCATTCAATCACTTGAGCTTTAGACATATTAAGTTATCCTGGAAGAGCTGAAACCAGCGGGCTGAGTTTCTGCCCCTTGCAGAGGCAGAAAATAACCATGCAAGAAGTATCTGTCCATAGATTAATTGTGGAGACACTTATTTTTCAGTGGAGCAAGGTACTGAATGTTGCAAAGTCAGTTTTCCAGCTTCTCTGTGGTGTAGACGTGGAGGACCAAGTTCTTTCCTGGTGATGTATCAACAGAGTAATGTCAGTTGAGAATTTGTCTTATACTGAAAAGACTTGAAGATCCTTGCAGTTTCTAGGGTTGTATGTGCAATATCTTCTGGCTAGAGCTAGTACCAGGACTACAGTCAGATGAGAAGCTGGGTTGAATAGCACAGTGAAGAAGATTTGGAAAACTTGTGTTTGTTCTTGATGCTTTTATTAGGCGATTATGTTTTGTGTGTATTGGACGTTAGGAATATGTAGAGAGGAAGTACTCTTTCGCTGGTGGAGTTTTTAGCGTGAATGCGTTATTTACTTTGCAGTCGAAGTGTGTTTTAGTGTGAAGGATTTCACGGGTGTTGTAATGCTCCCTCAGGATCAGATACCGTCTCTCACCTGGGATGCATGTGCTAATGAACAGGGTACCTGGGGTGATTTTACACAGAGATGCCTTGGCGTGAGACCAGGAATAGCTTCAGCAGCAAAGATGCGTTCTTGGCCAAGTCATTAAGCTGTGGTTTCTCTTGGTTTTCTCTTTTTTTGCCTTTTGGAGTACTCACCACAGGGTCTAGCGAGAATTGGGTCCCCACTGATTTCACTGCAGCAGGTTATGATCCCAGAGGCAAGAGGCACGGCTTGATTTGAAGAAAAATCCTGTAAGAGGGCAGGCAGTGAGAAGGGAGCGTGGGCGTTGCAAGAAGATATGTTGGCTAAATACTTTCTGGGAGGCTACCAAGTGGTGTAATAACTAATCTCCAAGGTGATAGCTGTTTCAAAAAAAAAAGCTCGTTTGTGATTTCAGCTTCTGGATAACGTGTTTTGGCTCATGCCTTGGAGCTGTCAGTGCAGGAGCGGGTCAGGAAGAAGGTGAAGAGCTGGTGGATGACTTGAGGAATATCATTGCTTCGACAAATGGCAGTGTGAAATCTTGTGTGGGGTTCTTCTGAATTCATAAGAGCAGGAAACAAAGCCAAAAAGCAGTTGAATCAGTATCTCAAGAGCTTTCCGTGATCCTGTGTTACAGGTAGGAAAATTCCAAGTAGCTCCAGCCTGTTCGTCTTGTGCAGTTAATAGTACTTTCCCTTTAAAATATCTTATTTTCTCAAAAGAAAAACGAATCTGTAGGATTCTTTGCCGACGTTTACTCTGTGCATAGACTTCTGACATCTCTTCCCACCCCTTCTTCTTTGTTTTTATCATATTTTACATTTCTGAGCGCCCTCCTCTTGCACTTCCTGCAGGACACTGACAGTGTTACTGCTGCTTTCGAGGTTTGCTTGCGGTGAGCACAAGCGAACAGGCACCTGTGCTTCATATCTCGTCTGAAACATGAAACCATCAGCTGCACGATGCCTTCCCAGCCCTCCGGAGAGCACAGTCGTCCCCTGGTACCCCAGCCCACTGCTGCTAATTCACCTGCTCTGTCTGAGCACTAAGCAGATCTGGATCCCACACAGACCCTTCATCTCCAGCAGGACTGCAGGCCACAGACCTCACGTTCTTCAGGATGTGAGCAGAGTGTAATGTTGATTATAATACTTACTGTAGTTATTTATTACATTCATTAGCAGGGATGAGATGAGAGACTATCTTACTGTATTAAGTTGTCCCAGAGACACCTAGATAGTAAATAATAAATAAACAATCAGTGATGGAGTAGAACTGGTGGAAAGCTGGGATGGTCAATGTAAGGATCTACCAGCCAGCCTTTTTAAATTAATAATGTGCAGATTCAGTGTGGTTATTACTTTCTGTGGCTGGTAATGCTGTACTAAGGGACCTAAGTGACTGGAGATGTATCTCAACTGAGCTAATTGAGGTCCATCTTTAGATGGCTGTCTTCCTCTCTGTTGCACAGCACCGTGACTTTGGATACATGCATGTTGCCACAGGATTTCACCCAGAGATAAAAACCTCAAAACTGCTATTTTGCTGTAAACATACACTTCTTCTAGTGAAGCAAAGATAAAGCTAAAATGATTAATATCCCTGAAGTGGTGATTTGATGGAAAAGGGAGGTAAAATCCAGAGCAGAGCAAGGGTATTTCCTTGTGCTGCTCATTTAATTTCCTTCTAGTTTACCACCAAATAGACCTTTTGTTATCGCAAGAGAGAGACGAATGTTTGTGCGCAGGCATGGGATTGTAGCATTTTCTAAATGTACTGGTTATTGTGGACATTTACCCAACATCCAGCTTTTACTGGAGGCTTTTGAACCCAGAACCAGCCCCGAGTCCAGTACTGCAGCTGTGGTGCTCTATTTCGTAAGAAAAATAAAACTTGTCATTTGGCCAAAGGGGCCTCAGAAAGAGGTCAGTGACGGAAGTGGCAGGAGGACTAGTTGAAGGCAGCTGAATTGAAAGTGTGGAAGAGTGGCTAAACTTTTTTGGCTGCTTTTAGCTGTATTAACTATTAAAAAAAAACCCCAAACAAACCTACATTTACGCTTTACCTTAAGCAGCTGTGACTCATAAACGAAGCCATTCAGCTCTGTGTTCACAGTGTAAACCACTGGAGATGTATTGAAAGCAATAAACCCTGTAGTTGCACTTGTTATTTTTGTTTTAATCCTGTTTGTGTCAGGCTGTTAATTTACACAGGGCTTTAGAAACACAGATAAGACATGCTTTCCCTGCCCAGGTAACTCATTCTTAGAGGCTCAGGCTTTCCAAATTAATACTTTGTCCGGGTATTAGGGCATCCCCTCTCTTCCTTGTGTACCCTCTGCCTGGCATCTGTGAGCGGTCCTCGAGCCAGAGCCTGCTTTTTGTGTACGGACGTTGCTTCACCCAGGGGGGCTCTGATTCCCAGTTGGGCACTGGGCTCCGTTTTGATGCTGGCAATAATTTTGGGGGTGGTGAGTATTGCACCCAGGAGGTGAGCTGCCAGCTCATGTAACGGTGGTTGTAGGAGCAAGCGCAGGCTTATGTCACTACCAAGCTCCGTATGTGCATGTATAAATAATACTCCTGTTGTGAGAAACACTAGTTAGGAGATCGTGCATCTAATAATGACAGTTCTTGGCATTTCTTGTTGTTGTAGATCTGTCCTACTCCTCGTCTCGGGAAGGATCCTCTTTATGTTGGAGGCACGGGGAGTTTGGCGCAGGTTGCATCTCTCCAGCGCGCTGTTGTGCTCTGACGCAGAGCGTGCTGGTTCTCATGAGGTTTTTCTCTTGCTCGTGATTGCTCGTGGCGTCAAACACTTCAGACAGGCTGAAAAGCATGAGTGTTTCCTGCAGGAGTGTATTGTATTCTCCCGGTGCCAAATGGGTCAAAATCCCTGATGTGGTTGTGGCAAACTGCAGAGCTGGCAGAAGAACGAATAAATCAGAGACCGTATGAACGTTATGGAGAGATGATCGTTAACCAGCATTCATGTGTAAAAAGCGGCGTCTAGACATTCAAACACTGCTAATAGCCTTTGATTAACCATTTTTGTTTTGTTCTTGCTCAGTGTGTTAATCACTGTGATTAAAATGCTTAGCCACCATGGAGCTAGACGTTGTATAAATTAGTAAGTAAGCAAATCCAAACAGATGGGGCAGGGAAAATTAGTGTCTCTGGCAGGGCCAGCGTTAGACAAGGCAGGGCCAAGGATGATTTAGGGGGAGACCCTAAATAATCTAAGAAAAGCAAATTTGCCTGTCCAGTGGGCCTGCCAGATCTCCCCACCATCCGGCTCCTATAAAGCTTCACTTCCTCAAGCCTTTTTTCTCTGCCCCTAGAGCCCATTGCTGTCCTCACCTGGTCCACCAAGTCCCAGGATGAGCTGGGTCTCTGCCCAGGATGCTACAGACAGGCCTGGAAACCACTCTTCCCTTTGCACAAGATGAGTTACTAACATGCCAGCTTCTCTGTGGTGTGGATGCTGTCCCTCACGCTGCAAAGCCTTGCAGATGGAGGACCTGGGGAGAAGGGTCACTCAGGCTGTTCTGGCTCAACACCGGTCCAGCTTTCTGGTTATTTGTTGTGTTTTTTTTCTTTTTTATGGCAATAGCAAAGGAGTACTACTGATGTTCAACCCCTTCACCACCAAATGTGCATGGATACCATCCTTCATTGGGAGGACTGACTAATTTAAGCTGTTGGGTTTAGGGCTAACTCCTTGTCTGATGCAGTTTTTCAAGGAAGAAACAGAGCTGGAAAGGGTGCGAGAGGCACCTTGCACTGCTTGTAAGATCAGGGGCCTTGATAGGTGTCGAGGTGGATCAAAATCAGAACCCAGTCATGTCACCTCTAAGGAGAAGTACAGTTAAAATAGGTAAGTGTGGTGGTTTCTCTGTGGTAGGCTTAGACAAAGATAGAATTACCTGAAGAGGGAGCGTCTGTGGAGGTGATAGTGAGACCATGTTAACAACCCTTTCTGTTTTTCCTTCTCCTTAATCTGTTTTTCTGTGTAACTCATTTTCTGGTAGAGCTGTGAGAAAAATTAAATGGGTAGTTTTGGTGACAGCAGGTTTCTGCCTATTATGTGCTAGGATCTGTAGCTAGGATTTCCAATTTCCCTTCTAATCAAAAGGCTTCCTAAACCTTTCAGAAGTGCTCTCCTGGGATGACTGCACTCACAGAAACGCAAGTGCTTTGTTTCTGCTGGTGTCCATCTCTTCAAAGGTAGCTGAAACACGGCACAGCCACCAACCCAGTCCTGCTCTTGTCGGTGCTCCTGGGCGTGAGTGTTACGGGGCTGGGTGTATCCAGTACACAGCTCTTCCTTTTCCAGTTGCTTCAGCCCAGCCCTGTGTATGTGACGGTCCTAGGGTATTGTGGTGTGAAAAGTTGGAAATTCTTGCAGTTTCCCCACTTAAATGAAATGCTGAATTTAATCTGAACCAGTGCAGAATTGGTGCAGTGTGCCTGTGCGCTCCTTTTCAGGTGAAGTTGAATTTTGTTCTTGGCTTTTTGCTGTGCCAGAGGGATTTTTACTGGTAATGCAGCAGCATCTCTGTTGGGCGTTGGGCATTGGGCTGACGGGCAGCAGAAGCTTTTGGGCTGTGAGACAAGTGAGGCTGGATGGGGATGTGTCTTTGGGGGAAGAGGTTTCTGTTCAGAGCTCGGCAGTGAGGTATCAGCACCTCTGTGGGGTTCAGGATGAGCCAGTGCAGCTCAGACTCTTAAGTGGCAGGAGGTGAAATCCTGGCCCCATTGGAGTCAATGGGAGCGCCGGTGTTAACTGGAATTTGTCCCGTAGGGTAGGGTCACAAGAAGTCACAGGAGGCCACCTCTGTTGGTCTGTGCTTGAGTTAAGTTGGAGGGCTTCTCCATCCACCTCAGTGCTGAAAGCAGCTTCTGTTTTGGTGAAGGCGTGCTGCGGGGATGTGTTGCTGGTGGGCGCGTGGGCCCAGCAGTCAGCAGCATGTGGATTCAAAAAGCCTCGTAACAGACAACAACAAGAGCTCCACTGAACAGATTTCCAGGCAGAAATCACATGCTTGATGAACTCTGAGGGTACGTTCCTGGCTCCTGAGACTCTTCTCTGACCCCAGGCAATACTATATCTCACTTTAAAGTCAGTCCTTCTCTGCTTGTTTGTTTGTTTTTTGTTTGTTTGTTTTTTATTTCCCCATCCTCTTGCTAGGGTGTTTTCCCTCCTGTCGTTATATGAACCATCCATCTTTTTCTTAATCTTTCTGATTTCTTTCTTAGCTTGATTAATCACAGCAATTTTCAAGCCTCATAAAAAAACTTTGTTGCCTGTGTCTCCTTCGTTATGGTGGCCTGCCTTCCTTGCTTTCATCTCCTGGTTTTTTTCCTAGGGGCATATGCCTATATGCAGGAATGCATAGATAGAGCTAAATAAAAATGTGTTTCTTTTATACCTGAAATATGTAAGAAGACCTAAGACCCAGCACTGTGTATATACCTTAAAAAGGTGGGCTTATTCAGCACTCTTCTAAGGCAATAGAGACATGTGAGTATACAGCTGAGTGTGTTAAGCTGCACGGTGACCACAATTCCAAGTGCATTGCAAATATTTTATTTGCAGTGTGTTAAGGTTTTCAGAAACTGCTGTATTGTTATTGCCAGGAAAATGCTGACATATTTTATGTAACACATCAGATGTGATACAGACTCACTTTGCAGAACTGAGTAGCATTGCTACGGCCAATTGTTCAACACAGCATTTTGCTACGTTTTCTGACATGCTTAATAAAGATATTTTCATGATTCTAGATTCAGTCTGAATGCCATTAACTGCTGGCTTTCTGAGAAAGCAGAAACGCAGCTCTCAATGCCAGACTCTGCAGGCTTTGCTCAGCAGCCATTAGGTACAACTTCAGAGCATCTAAACCCTGGAAATAAAAAGCAGCTGTGCTGGTTGGTGTAACCTGGGCTGCTGCTTTCCGTCGATCGGTGTTCTGCAAATTGACTTCGCCCATCAGTTAGGGTAAGGCAGAGCTGGGGGGTATTTTCTTAGGGATGGGGATAGAGAAAGTTGAATATTCTGGCACACAGGAGACCTGGCAGAGAATATAAGGAAAGCGACTGGTGTCAGCCTTTGTTAGGGTCCCTGCGATATCCATGTGTTGCCTTGGCAGAGTCTGGAGCCCATAGACTTGCGTACCTTCCAGCCAGAACGTGAAATCGTTATGTCAGTAGAACGGGAGCTGGGTCTTGTTGTAATTGTTTTAACTTGGATTTGGTATTTTTTCACTTACAATCTTCTGGAGTGGATACCTGCAGTAGTGTTTTGGAGTTGTACTTAGTTTTGCATGTGGTTTGGATGTGCTGGGAGAAAATAGTCTGCTCATTGCGTTCCAAAGGATGGTGTTGATTGACATAGGGTTACTCAGGGCATCTCTGTACACTTAAGAGAGTACTCTTAAGAGAGTGCTGCATCACTGCACGTGCCTGTAGAGAGGGGATCAGGCTCATACCGCATCCTGTCCCAAAGAGGGTATGCCTGCTCCTTGGGCATAACCCGTTTTCTCCAACTTCTGTGCTTTTGTGCTTAGCATGTAAAGCAGAGGAATTTTCACCAGAAAGAAACAAAAATGTGCATGTTTAACTTCTGCCACCGTGAGGACTGCAGGAGAAGAAAGAAGACTGTGTTCTTGTGACACAGGTGTCTTCTTTGACCATGTGAGCTTTTAAGAAAGCTAGCAGTGTAGGAGAAGGATGGAGGCCAGGAGAAGTGTGAAGGAGGAGGTGGGATCTTCAACGCTCCTTTCACAGATCCCAAGGATGCCCCAGTTTGGTGCAGAAACTGAAGCAGGGAGTGGCAGAGAGTTGACTTGCTGTTTTGCATAGATCTGAACAGCTTCTGAGTTGCTTAAAATAAGCACTTTGAAGGTGTCATGTTCCTGAGGAGGTAAATGGTAAAGTATGGACAAGTTGGAGCTCTGGGGAAGGATGCACTGCAGAGCTGAGACCAAGATGTGGGGCAGTGGAGGGGCTGGACTGTGAAACTCCAGACAGCGTCTATACTGAGGAATGTGGCAGAGGGGCCAGAAGAACAGGGCGTTGTGGTCAAGTGAAATAAAAAGATGTATAAAGTTAGCTGCAGTGTGAAATGAACCCAGCACGCTGGTGAGAGCTTTGTCACTGCTGTGACAGTGTCAACCTGCTGTCATGAAAGCTTTAGTACACCCAGATTTTCTTCCACTACGAAGAGAGAAGTGTGGCTAGTCCTTGCCAATTTTATTTAGTTTTCCTCAAATGTCTGCGGAACAGGGTGACTAATATTTAGAAGAAATAGTGTTTGCATTTATGCTACTTCTTAAAAAACTTAGGAGAAAAACCTGATTAGCATTTTCCATAGTGATCTTTAGCTTCTTTTGTTGATGTACTATTAATTTTTTTTCAAGGAAAATGCATCTGAATCATGAAAAAGCATAGCATAAAGCACATGATCATTAGTCTTTTTTGAAATTAGTTGATGCTTATTGTGATGATCAACATGTGTGCAGGAGACACAGAGGCATTTCCTGTAGTAACTTTTGAACTTGACCAATTTCAAGCAGGTTTTACAGTGTAGATTTTGGAGATACCAAATGGTTGCAGAGTCCATGAAAGTGGAGGGGAGAGAAAAACCTGTTACTGTCCCCGTGGAGTAAAAGCTGCCACGTGTTGTGCCGGAGAATCCACGAGTGAGTTCACCAGGAGATACCAATCAGTGATGCACTGAGCTTCGTCACCCCCTCTGCTCATAGATCTGGCCATCTCAGAGGAGCATTGCTCTTTTACAAGTAAGTCTTTGGCAGAAGTGATGCCGTAATCTGAGTCCAGGGCTCTGGTTTTCCTCCTGCAGCTGCTGCCAATCCCAGCTCAGACGCGTGGCATCCAAGGCATCGCAGAGCACGGCACTACGGCAGGGTGTGTGATAGATCTCGATGTGTTTTGTAGATATATGTGAGCTCCATATACTGAGATTTTGTTCGATTCTGTTGGTTTAACTCAGTGGGAGGTTACTTGAGAAGGAAATGAAAGGCTCAATGAACAGTGAACGTTTGAAGAGGTGTTAAGAGGAAATACCAGACATATAAGCTTTTAGGTTCTTTGTATTAAAATTTTTTGCTGTCTCTTCAGCCAGCCTGGTTTTGAGCAGCACAGGGGTAAGCCTGCAAGCACAGAGGAATGCATAACTGCTGTAGGAGTAAGAGAGTCCCTGTGCAAGGGAAGAGGAATTTGTGCAGAGAGAACCTGGAAGTCAAAAGAGCTAAGGATATAAGGAGAGTAGGTAGAAGGAAGAAATTTTTTACGATGAAAGTGGTGAAACACTGGCACAGGTTGCCCAAAGAGGTGGTAGATGCTCCATCCCTGGAAACATTCAAGGTCAGGTTGGACGGGGCTCTGAGCAACCTGATCTAGTTGAAGATGTCCCTGCTCATGGCAGGGGGGTTGGACTGAATGGCCTCTACAGGTCCCTTCCAACCCAAAGCATTCTGTGATTCTGTGAAAAGTTATATCTGCCTCAGTTGCTGGCAGAGGATGATAAGGCTTTGTGCCAGAACTGTTTGTTAGTGGGACAGGATTTTATAACAAGCAGCCTTGTTCTCACCACTGGGAGAAATATTTCTATAAAAGTAGTTTTATCACCGAGAAGGGTTTCTGGAGGCCAGAATTCAGTCTGGCCGGCAGGACGGGTCACAGCTCAGGCTGTCGTGTCCCTGGCCCATGCTCGAGAGGGGAGAACTGCAGGATTTCCCTGCAGGGTGGTAGGGACAGCCAGGTGTGAATGAGAGCGTTCAGAGGGGCACGTAGTGCTCTGTGTCACTATGTTGGGGACAAGATCTTCTGCAGACGGGAATAATCAGGACGCCTGATCCTCTTAGGTGAAAAAGCAAGAGGTTTTGTCCTTTTAGAAACTCTTTTTGTGACTTTCACTCTATTCATAGTCTTAATTACTGGGAAATTGGAACTATTTTGAATTTATTTTCCTAGAAAGGCGTATTTATATGGAAAAAAATCTGATTGTGTAAATGGATGAGTCTAAAGTACTACAGAAAAAGAGGGCAAGGTTGGCTGTTCTAAAATCAAAACTTTCCTAACCGTTACAAGTGATCATGTCAATTATATCAGAAGCCTAGTAGCAGTGAGGTAATGAGAGGGAGATTTGATTGCTGAAACAAATGTGATTTCCACAGCATTAAGATCTGTCCAAAACCACATTCTGAGGCAGTGGATTGCATTCTTATTAGACGACTGTGGTTTTCCCCGTTTAGCTATAGACACACACAGACTTATTACTATTTAGGCCAAGTAGTCAGGGGTACAATAATATCTTGCCTACTGCTCACTGACGTGTAATTTCTGTCCAAGTTACAACAAAACGTCTGCTTCTGAAACCCGTAATAATTATGGCTTCTGATTTTTGCGTACTTGGGATCGATATACTCGAAATAGGGTAAGCCTGGAGAGCTCTGCTTTAAAAGATTTGGGAACTTGATCTGTGCTTAGGAGGAAGGCACCGTGTCCGAGTAGTCTGCTTTCTCTTTGGACTGAACTTTAGTGCAAGAGGAGTTTCTTTCCCAATATTCTTAATTTTTCCTTCTTTCTGAAGAACCTAATAGCAAACCTAAGACTTCTAGGTCCAGGATTGAAAGGCTGTTTATCTTTGCATTTAGGTTACATCGCTGGTGACTCTTGCTCGTAGTCTAGCATAAGTGCAATTCTGTGAGGAGCAATGGGGAAAGTACTCGCATGCATAGGCAAGAAGAACTCTTGCATGTTTTTACAGCCGTTTCAAACAAAGTTTTCATTGCTGCCAGGTAGAAGGTAGCAACGATGTGGCAGAGGCTGGACGTGGAAGGCTGTGTTAAAGGAGTTGTCAAGACTAAGTGTTGACTTCTTTCTCCAGACTATATGCAGTTGGATTATCAGTCACTTTTCAAAAACGGGCCCTTCTTAATTATCCCTTTGGTTTATTCATCTCTCCCAAAGTTTTTTCACATGGTTAGTGAAAGATGGTGGCATGTGCCTATCTTCTGTTCTAAGCAAGGTGCTGTAATGCTCTTAAACCTAGCATCCGTCTGTATCACTCGTAGTTGCCTGCACATCATTCTCCACTTCTTGAGCATTCCCTGTTTAACATTTCTGCCTGGGTACATGTGAATTTGTACAGTTACTGTTATAGCTGAAGTATACTGTGAGATCAGATGATTTATAAAAAGGAGGATAAAAATCTTATTTCATGAAAATAAATCTTGTGAAACCACGTCTAACCTTTAAAGTGAGCAAGAGTACTTCTGGAGAGGTGTATTCTCTAAATTACAGTGTTAAGAGACAGAGGGTAGTCTCTCTCTTGGCTCCAGGGCATTAAAACTCAGCCCCTGAGCTTGATACGGTCTAAGAGATGAACTGATGGGTCAAGAGCTGGCACATAATTTCAAGCCCATGGTGTGCGCTGCGACTGCATTGCGCTGGGTTTAATATAGATTTGGTTTGCCAGGGACTGAACTGGTGCACTCGGATGGAGGCTGAGGGTGGCCACCTGTCCAGCATCTAGGGACAATCCCTGAAGTGGTGACACATGACTTATAAACCAAGAAAAGCAGCTAGACCATCTCCAAAGGAGAAAACAGTCCCTGGTTCAGCCCTTTCAGTGCTGTTAACGTTGCAGACGGTCTCCAGAGTGGTTTTGGCAGCGCGAGGTTTGGCACCAGTGCAGCATCACTTGGTAGCACCCTTCCTCAATTAAACGTTGGCACGGCCCGTCTGCGCTAGCTGCTGACTTAGATCCTGCCCCCGAAGTTCCTAATCTAGGACAAGTGGCTGTAGTACAACGGCACTGCTTCGTCAGCAGCAGCAGATTTGGGTGAAGTTCAGTCACAGAAGCTTTTCCCAGACAGAGCAGGTGGAAAATGCAAAACCTTGCATCACTTGAGAAAGGATCTTCTTGCTCTGCTCACCGAGGAGCATCGCTTGAGAAAGGATGTTCTTGTTCTGCTTACCAAAGAGTATATCAAGCAGTTGCAGAGGAGAAGTCTTTATGTGATTTGATGGATCTAAATGGGTTAAAAAGGCTTTGTGCCTTTGCTTTTAGCACGGGAGCAAGTCGGTAACAAATTCCTCCAGCTCCTCTTCCAGGCTGCAGGCAGTTTCTAGTAATTCTCCTCCACAGAGGAAAGTGGGAGGAGTGGCTTGATGGACTGGTCCCTTTCCCATCTCCTGAAGAGTTTTGGTCCCTTACAAAGGCAGGACATCAGCCAAGGTGGGCCACTGGTCCAGTATACTTCAATTTAAGTGTGTTGCCGGCAATGAATATATTATGTCACTTGTTGAAGAGAGGTATGAGAAGGGATTGACCTGGGACCCAAATTAGGATTAGGATTAGAGCCATTTGGGACTTCAAGTTCTCCAAGAGGAAGAAATGCAGGTTCTCTCAATCATTTTGTTCCTTCTTTAGTTCCGTTAAAGTCTTGAAGGTGGATATTGATGGTTTATGAGCAACTTAATGTTGAAATAAAAATAAAAAAAACTTTGATACCAAGTTACTTCAGAGTTTGGGAGTAAGGTTTTATTCTTAACATTTGTTTATCTGACCTGGGTTAACACACCAAAAAGATGCATCAATTCCATTGAAAAGTCTTCCCATATCACCTCGTCCCCCATGACATTGCTGCCCTCAACACTTCACCTAAATAATAGGAGGAGGTTACAAGCCCAAGTATTGAAAAACATTGTTTGGGATGGGGTCAGGGAAGAGTGTTGCAGGAACATAAGTACGTGGTTTTATGAAGAAAAGGAATGGCTAGTAGAGCTTTCTAGTCTCTGGTCTTGGTACGTTTTTCGCTATTCCACTAAAGTTCCCAGCTCAACCCGACTCATCAGCTGGTTGTCCTGTTTCTGCTTTTACTCTTGCGATTGGTCGTGGGGGGATTCAGAGCTGCATTTCTCCCCAGGAGAGAAAACCAAAGGAAGGCAGCTTTGTGCTCGTGAGAATATGAATGTGCTCATTGAAAGCTTCATTTAATGTTTATAAAACATCAGGAATCACAGAAATGTTGTAACTTCAGGTTAGTGATTTTTTTTTTTTTTGGATACGGTTAATGCACATTGAGGCTGCTGAAACAGTGAAGCAAACATTTGTAGGTTTGTAGGAAATCTGTGTCATGCTTCTAAAGTTTATAGCTGTGGGTAGGAGGAGAAGTGTCATCTTATCTCCAGGAACTAAAACATCCTGATTGTATCACATAGAATCAACCTCCAAAATTCATTCCTGCACAGAGAAACCTAGTCAAATAAAATTGCCCAGTTTTGAAGAAGGACTTTGAAGCTTTGTGACCATTGGCATTTGTGTCAAGCTGGGTTTATTTACAGGCTGCTGTGAAGGGGCTTAACTAATCACTAACAGCGTTAGCCAGTTTTTCATCTCTTGGAGAGAAAAAAAAACCCTATCAAATCCTTGAGTTTTGAGTGGGGTTGAAGAGGTTTTTCACTTTTGGCATCACGTCATGACCTCTGCTAGAGGCACAACAGGGCGGTTCATTTTGCTTTCAATATGCAAAAAAGCAGTATGCAGGAGGTAGAAGCAGAGTCTGGCTACAAGGGTAGAGATTGGAGACATTGTCCAGGCATGTAGGCTTTGTGTTAGGAAGGCCAGAGCTCACCTGGAGTTGACGCCTGCAAGGGGATGTGAAGGGCAGCGAGATGATCATCTGCTCTTGCGTGGTGGCCTGTTGCTGAATGGGGTGCATGATTTAGCACCAGTGGACACAGGTACGGCTGAGGTCCTCAGTGCTGCCTTTGCTTCGGTCTTCACCAGCAAGGTCTCCCAGGCATCTGTGATTAGCGAAGGGGTTTGAGACACAGAGGAACATCAGCAGGGCATAAGGGTTGAGCCAGGGATTACTTGCAAGTCCGTGAGACCTGATGGGCTCCATCTGTGGGTGCTGAGAGACGTGGCTGACGTTAAAGCAAGGCCACTCTATTAATAATCTCTGAAAATTCATGGAGATTGGGGGAGGCCCTCAATGATGGGAGAAAGGCAAATATTGCACCCATCTTCCTAAGACCACAAGGACAACCCAAGGAGCTACAGTCTCCCCCACTTTGGTCCCTGGGGAGATGAGTCTTCTTGGAACAAATTTCTGGGCATGTGCAGGGAAAGAAAGAGGTTGGGAACAGTCAGCATGGATTTACCAAGGGTAAATCATGTCTGACCAACCTGATTGTCTTGTAGGTTAAAATGATTGGATTTGTGGGTGAGGGGAGAACAGCGGATGCTGTTAACTTGACTGTAGCTTTCAACACTGTCTCCCACAGTATCCCCATATCCAAGCTGGGATGTTACAGTGAGGACGAGTCGGCAACTAAATGGTAAAACATTGGTTGGATGGTCTGGCTCAGAGGGCTATACCTGGAGGACAGTGTACAAGTGGAGCACCACAGGATTTATCTTGGGACCTGTCTTGTTAGCTTTTCTGTCAACCTGATGGAATATACTCATCAAGTTTGGAGATGGCACAAATTACGTACACCGCAGGGCAGGGCTGCTGTTCAGAAGGTCCTGGACAGGCTGGGGGAATGGACCAACAGGAAGCTCATGAAATTTGGAAAGGACAAATGCAAAGTCCTGCACCTGGGATGGAGAACCCTTTGCAACAGCACAGGCTGGGCACGAGCTGGCTGGGGGGCATCTTGCTGCAAAGGACTAGGGGGGTCATGCCTTTGGATGCTGGCAGCAAGGGAAGCCACCAGCGTCCCAAGTTCTTCAAACAGGAGCACAGCCCCATAGACAGAGAGAGGTGACTTGACTCCCTTTGCCTATGCAAAACCCTGCATCCAGTTTTGTGCCACCCAATACAAAAAAAAAATCTTCAAAAAACTGGAGTGAGTTCATCAGCAGGCCACCAGCATGGTATTCTTTTGAGACAAAAAGCATTTATCTGTAATGCGTATGTATTTTCCGTAAGATCTTAGATGCTATCTGTATCATGTTGTCGTGAGCGGTGCACGTGGAGGTTGCAAAGCCAGACTAAGAATAAGAGCTAAGCAAGTAGACAACGAACTGTTCCCAGAATTATCTGAGGGATTTTTTGCTGTTGAGTTAAGGCTGAGAAAAAGAAGCATGTGTTCTTCCCGAGCATAGCTGGGTCTGTTGGCAAAACTGTTACAAAAAATCTAACAAAACTAAGAAATGGGTTGAACTTCCCAGGTTTTACATTTGTAGGAGAGGCAGTCAAGATTTTTTCCCCACCAGCAGCAGATTGCATCGAATCCGAATTAGGTGGCTGCCATCTGCTTTCACACCGGCTTTGGAAACACAGGCCAACCCTCCACGGCGTGGGTGAGGAAGACAGTGGAGAGTGTTTACAAGTCTGTGTTTACGGGATTTGGGATTAATGTGCTGTTTTCTTATTTTGAGTCAGAGTAAAATTGAATTAGGCTTTGACTGAAATGCTGAGTGCCACTTGCTTTCAGCACCGCAGTGTAATTTAAAAGCTTGTAAAATCTTTCTCTACCAAAATATTTTGACCCCACCTAATCCAGTTTGATAGTATAATCCTGGAACATGTATTCTGACTTTTTTCTGTTCTTAGTCCACTATAACAGACTCAGATGATATATTCTGGAGTCTCAGTGGTGAAGTAGAATCCCTCACGATTTCTGGAGGAAAAGGAGAATAAAGTTTTACAGACTGTAGGATTTGGTCTAGTGTATGGATAACTGTGATTTCTGGAGTAGGATGTCGTGACCCAGACAGAAAGGAGACATCCCAGAGTCAATAAATCACAGGGTGACTTGACCTTGCCACGCTGCTGTTGAGGCATGTCGTGTTTGAGCCGCACAGGTACGTCTTCTATTTTTAGTCTTATGTGTTTAAAAAAATAACAAAATGGAAAAACTGATGTTAGCGCTGCAGTTAAGGTCAGCCAGGTGCTGGAGTGAGCACCAGTGGGAAGACAGCAGGGCAAGGTGCTTGTGCTGGGCTTCTCCTCCTGCTCCGGTGTCCTGCATCCCCGTCAGTCCGTTGTTGTAAGGTCACCTCTGTTTCGGGGCTTTTGAGGATGACACATTGTTACAAGGGACGAATTGTCGGGTGGTGACCCCAGTCAGCGCAAACGACTGAAGGTATCACTCAATCTGCAGAGTCCCTTGTGAAGCCAAAGGAATAATGTGCCTGAAATCAAGTGGTGCGACCCGCGATGAATAAAGGATACGCCGGTAAGGAGCAGGGTTCCTCGCACACTACGCAAGGCCTGGTTATTTCACTTGACTTGGCCGATTTAGCTGATTTCACCTGATTTCACACAGAGGGGCTTGGCTTAAGCTCTTCTCAGCTGTGTGGGTGAATCGGAGAGCATTACGGCGGCAGGTGGGCCAGGAGAGAGATTTTTATATCAGTGAAGGTGCCGACACAGTAAAAGGAGGTTTTGGACGATTCATTTATTGGGCATTTCCGTGCCTAGTTTTTTCAGTGCCTCGCATGACGCTGCAGTTCCCAGATGCTGTTCAAAGGAGAGGTGAACAAGTCCACCGCACACTGAAAGCAGCGTTTGCACAAGGCACGAGACAACAAAACATCTGGCCTCTGTGTTTCCTTTAGTTCTTAACTTGAAATCTTCAGCTGGATCGTCATTTACATTACAGCTCATTTACGCCGCTGTTAGAGGAGGTGTGGGTATAATTTATTCTCGCATTTACACTGCCGGAGTTGTTTAAAGTGGTAAGTGAGAATCAGACCCTCAGTTTTCTGGTGGTTTCTTTTTATTCTAATGAAGGATGCGCAGCTGGATGCAGTAGCCTTTAACCAAACCCTGGAGCATCTCTTCATTACTCTAATTCACAGTAGTGCCTGGGAGACCTGTTGCGAATAAGTGAATGGAGGATAAGAAAAGCAAGGCTCGTTACGTCTCAGCGCTGCTTTGTTCTTTTACTGTGATAATTATAGTTTTGTTTTTAATTATTTAGGCTATTTTATTATGTGTTATGTCATCCTGGTTTTGTGTGCTGTTAGCAATGGGACAGCTCAGGCAGAGGGGAGCGGTTCCTGCTCAAAGTGCTTGCTAGGAAGTGCACTCCGATTTACTCGTGTGACCTTTCGACACACGAGTGGGTTGATAAATCTTTGCTGACAAGCGAAGAGGCGTTACCATTTGTAATTGGCAAATGCGGAACAGCAGCAATTAGGGAAGAGTGACTTTGTAGCAGCGGCTCTAGGAATTTATTTAAGGGAAGATGGATTTGGTGTGAGGTGTTGATGAAGAACGTTTTGTTTTTGCCAGGTTCCTGAAAAGCTCTTTTTAATAAATTGCTCATCTTTGGAGGCCTGTAAGAAATACCACGGATTGCCTTTTATCAGCCTATAATGTGCTTTCATCACTCTGGAGAAGTATGTGATAGTGATACTGAGTTGGTCCCTGGAGAAAGCCAGGAGACATTGCTAACGGCTCCGGCGTTACGGCTGCAGCGAGTCTGCATTAAAATGGAGCTTATGTTTGCTCATTAGTACAAATATCTCTCTATCCTTATCACCGAAGCGCTGCTGCTCATTCCTCACGTCCAGAATTACTGTACTGTAATGGTACAAGTAATTTAGCTCAGTAATACTGGAGTCAAAACCAAGTCCTTTTTGAAACGTTATGATTTATTGCTTCTTGAGGCTCTTAACATTGAAATGGCTTTCCAGTCTTGAAACTCTAAGACATCTAAATATTACTCTGCATTTACTAAGAGACAAAATCTACTTGGCGTTGATGGCATTGAGATAATAAAGACGGCATCCTGAATGGCCGTTTTGCAAACATTTTGTGAGAGTAGCATTGAAAAGTAACCAGGTATTAAAATGTTGTAACCCTGCTGTATTTCTTAGGCAGGTTTCTCAGGCATTTGAGTTTTCAAACTCTCGACTGTGTACTTGTCGAATGCTGTGCAACATGCACCCGTGCTTGGGGGGGGGGAAAAAAAGAAAAAAGAGTAGACAAGGATTTTTTGGTTTAATCTTCCATTTGAAAAAAAAAAAAAAGGTAACACTAGAGTTCTTAAATTGTTCATCTGAGCCTAGCTAGGGATAGTGGTTTATCAGATTATAAATGTGCTTTCATTACCTGGAGGTATATAATATGTTGGTATGTGAAATATACACTTGGGCAATGAGAAAATGAAGGTCACAGAACTGTCACTGGATCCCTGCCAGTGAGCGTATTAAAATTAAATAAATCCTCGATGCACTGTCGATGGCACACGTACAGATACCCTCTCTGCTTCAGAGCAGAACGAATGCAGCCTATGCTTTTGCATACCTGCTTCCCCGCTGACACTTTGCAGCCCTGTCGCACATATGCATCATTACCTTGCGCTGGTCAAACATTTTCTATCTGAACGCGCCGTTTTCGAAGACTTTTAACAATTGCATCCCGTTCCTGTGACACCTGACGGTGTTTTTACAGGTGAGGATCTGCCAGGATCTCCAGAGGGTTAGAACTAAGCTGTGAGCAAGGGTGTGCATTTCATAGCTCCTGGAGCCTCTCCGGGTCGGGCTCGCAGCTGGCTAAGGCGTCTGCTGGTGGTTAAGAGGCGACGTTGTGCCCTGTAATTAGCAGACGTGTCCTCTTCTTCCTTCTCCCCAGATGACAGCGGGTCGAAGCAGGTTTTTCACAGCTCCCACTGTCCTCCCACGAAAGAGCTGGAGCCCCTCTGTCTTGCTCTGTTTGCCATGCGGCAAGATGGTGTGCTGCAACCGTCCATCTGCCAGCAAACCCTGTGCTTTGCCGTCCTGCGACAAGCCAACTCTCAGGTTTACCAACGTCCACCCGTTTGGTTTTTTTGGGTTTTTTTTTGTATTTTAGTTTCTACGGCTAAGTGAAGCTGAACTGGACTTTGCCTCTGAGGCGAGTTGGTTTCCCTTCTCCTTCCAGTGTACTACTTAACAGGCTTTAAAAACTGCTGATGGTTGTTTTAAGAGCTGATTTTCAGGTCGGGCCTTTTGTAACTGCAGCAGGAGGAAGATATTGTTAGAAACCAAAGGAACGGAAGGGTTGCTGTTGCTCGAGGCGGGAGGAAAGGGTGCTTCACTGCTGGAGAATAATACTTTCACTTTAAAGTGCTTCTCCTGCCCCTCTGCTAAGGCACTCAAGAGTTTGCTTCGGCAGCGCTCCAGCTGTCGGGCTGAGATGTATTATCAGTAGCACCGCAGCAAAACAGGAGGAGGTTTGAAACAAGGGCTGGGGTCCAGAAGTGACTTGCTTAAATGGTCACTGAGAAACCAAAGATGCTGGGGGAGAAAATGAATTGCAGAGCTTTTGCCAGGGACTTGTGGAAAATTGAAGGGGGACTGTAGGGGAGAGTATTCCTGTGTGCAACAAGCTGCAGCAGTGATTTTTCTTTTTTCTCTCAACGTGTAGAAGCAGGTGGTGTGTGAGCACTGATTACTTAGGCGAGTGCGTTTCAAACACTCCCCTAATTTAGCACATACTAAAATAGCACCAAGTCTGTTAAACGTATGATGTCGCTTAGAGTCCTCATGTTTGAGCACACTGGAAAAGCAGTAGGTTCTCTTGTTTGCGTGTACGCCAAAGAGCGTGAACAATGGAGGGCAGTTATGTGCTCAGAGTTGCTCCGAGCAGCGAACGAAAATACGTTGCAGTCCAGAAGAAGTAGCAATTAATGGTGTGCGTTTATGGAAAAAGAAGGCGAGTGCTCTTGCTTTGTCGTCTGAAGCCCTGTCCTCGCGAGGTCATGTCAGGCAAAAGCTGCTGGCGGATATAAGCACCTCAGGTACAGCTTTTTAGAAGAGGACGCAGTCAAAAATAAGCAAGAAGAATGCTTAACCTGTCTCTCCGCCTGGCAAGCAGCAGAGGAGTGAAGCAGGACCAGGGCCCTCGCTGTATGAGGAATGAGGGCGGGCTTTGGTTTTGATCTTGGCAGCCACAGAAATGTGAAACAGCGTCTGGCTTGTAGCTTTGGCACTTGCAGGTCAAACTGAGCGTGCTTGAGTGTGGAGCTTGCTCCTTATCCTACACCGTGCAGGCTCTGTGCATGTGTTGTGATGGGGTCTTTTGCTGCATCCCATACAAAACTTGGTTAAATATTCTGAGACCCTGGACCATTTCCATCCCTTGGCATCACAACATTTCAGCAAGCACCGATTTTCTTGGTTTTTCCTGTGCAATTGGAGAGTCGAAATCTGCGGTGAATATATTAACATACATTGAATTATAGAACAGATATTTAACATTTTTCCTGAAGGATCCTAAAATGCTTTACAGACACTTTCATGTATCACTACACAAATGCAGCCGCTTTTGCTTCATGCTTAGATTTAATTCAAGATGGAGGGAGAGAATTTGCCCAGGGAGATCAGGTAAACCAATATATGCCCCCAAATCGATTGCTACGGACAGGTCTTGGTTAGCTCAGGGTATGCCCTACGACGCTGTAGGGAGAGCTGTCACTAAAAGATCCAGATCAGTAGGTGCAGAAAGGAGCATGTTGAGCCATTACTACTACATCCTTCTGCAGAAAGGGGAGGATGCTCCATTATATCACGAGGTTTCTTTGCAGGAGGACAGGTCATGAGCAGAGAATTTTGTTGCATGAACCCAGGAGATGGCTACAACTGCACCCAATCCCCCTCTGTCCTGTCCTTCCCCAAAAGAAGGTATCTCAAAATTGCAGCTGACTGATGTCAGAGGATGGCCTCAGGCTGAGGGGTGGTGAGATCTCATGTGGTTTGCCGCGTCCACGGTCCAGCTACATCATCAGGATTTGGAGGTGCAAGACCAGGTCCATGGCTGGTTTTGAACCAGCCGGATGTCCCACCGTGCCATTGCCGTGAATTTGCATCCTCCTTTTCTCCTGAAATGAAAAAACCCTCCAAATATTCAGGGTGAAAACCGATAAAATATTCATCTATTCGTAGACTCATTAAGGCAGTGTAATTGGATGTAGGCGCTTCCTCCACTCTAACAGTGCTGTCTCGCTCCTGAGCCAAGATTCATTTCCACGGGCAAGAGGATGCTCTGCGCTCTCTCCTCGCGGATAACGGATGCGTGAAGAATCCCTGTAGCTCACCTCTCTTGGAAAGCAGCAAACTGTCGTAGCACCTACCTTGCTTCAACTCTTCCCAGGGATGGCTTTGCTCACTGATGCTCCTTTTGCTCCAGCCCTGAGCAGGGATTGCTAATCAAGGCCGTAATCAGCCTCTTGCAGGTCTTTTGTTGCCCAAATTGGCGCTCTGTCTTTTCCTCTTCCTGTGATTTTTTTCCTGTTTCTAACAAAGCTGCATCCATTTGAAGGCTCCTGCTCCATCTTCCCCTTTCTTTAAGATGTATTTGTGCATTTTTTTCCTTTTGTAATTGAAACAATCTCCAGCCCCTGCTAGGATCAGGATCTCTCTGGGTGCTTTCAAATGCACAGTGAGACAGATTTTGTCCTAAAGAGACCTAGCTTGTAATTTGCACTCAGGGGAAGGCCTTCAAATGCAAGAGCTGCTTACAGTGTATGTATTAGATGTTAAATAGCATGCATACCAGGCTGGAAAGGGTGAAACACCATTTTTAGAGGCCTGGAGCAGCTGAAATTGCTCTCTCAGTCTGTAGCCATCAGTTGGGTAGCAGCATCTGGAAAGCCTGCGGTGTGCAGTGCACACACAACTGTGTTGGGCATTGGCACCTGGCCCCCAACAAACCTAACATTTAAAAATAAGCTTATCATCGAAAAAGCATTAACTTGTTGCCACCGCCAGCTCCTGACATGTTTAGTGGCAGAATGAACTCCTGGCCACAATTAAAGGTGGGTGAGCCTTAAAGATAACCTGGGGCAGATGGGCAAAAGGACAAGTTTGTGGTACCCCAGAAGGTTTGAGATAACCCTTAAGTTTGTTGATGAATGGTGCCAGTTCTCCTGCAGCCCACGGGCTACAGATGCACTAGTTACAGAGGTGTCAAGGAAGAAGGAGGGCATGAAGGAGCTGGAGGAGGATGCCAGCACCTTTGCCTCTGGAGGAGCCGTCAGGCAAACAATTCACTAATTTTTAGTGTGTGTCAAATTTCACTTACTTTGCAGGCTGCTGTATTTAATGAAAGCTGCCATTGAGTGATTCCAGTTTTATTCACAGCTCCCAAATTTTGTAAATATTGTCACTACAAAATGCAGAGTTACCGGAAAGGTTTCTTATTGAAGTCATCATGTGGGCGTTAGTTAACATTTAAGGATTTGGGTTCATCACATATCATTTGGGCTAATCAAGTGTTAGACTTGCACACAGCGGGCCAGATCCTGATGGGGTGGTGCTGATTTATCGGCTGAGGCTGTGGCACTTGAGAGCAGAAATAGTGCTTGAAAGTCGCGTACCTGGAACGGGGTGACTTTCAGGAGGGGTCTAGCATTCATGGCCCTTGCTGAGCTGCTTTTTGGGACAGTTTGGATGCTTTCATGTCGCCAGTTGATTTAAGGCATTGAATAGCTTTGCAATTATTAACATCCAGTTGCAACACCTTAACGAAGTGTCGCTTTGAGGCTGAAATTTGTGTATTGGAGACAGATGGGTGAAATGCCGAAGATAATCAGAGGTCAACTGGTTAAGCCTTATTTTTTGAACAGCCTTTTTGGGGTTAGAGAGTACTTTCTTAAAGCGTATTTACTGTATTATCTGTGGAGATGAGTGTAAGAGAGCCTTTGAAGGAATTAGTGAAATTCAGTTGAGACTACTTTACATTCAGGCAATAGAGAGCTGCTGAAGAACGCGACGCTGCCTGAATGTGTAAGGGAACCCCTTCTGCTCTCCCAGTGATGTCAACCCTAACAACGCATTTAAAAACTGCTTTTCCACCTGCCAGACTGATCTGCGACTTCACCATGGCCTGACGAAGTGGAGTTCTTGTGAAATTTGCTCCTGCTTTTGGAAGGGGGGAGTTAAGTAATCCACCAACCCCGTACCTGCGGTGAAGGATGGGACTTCAGTTCCATCCTGCGTGGGCTCAACAAAACTATGAAGCCCATCATGATTTTAAGCAAGCTGACAGCTGGGGCTACTTGAGCACGTGATAAAGCATTTTGCTGGCATCTTCAGTCCTCTGTGGGGCAAGGGAAATGAATTCTACTGTCTTGATTTAAAGGCAAACTGCCTTTTTTTTTTTTTTTTCCCCAAGAAAAATTTTAAACAGTAACACAGGAGGAAATTTTGGGTGCTTGGAGGATGCTGTCCAGACTGTCAGAACAGCTGCTGCATAGGGTGGTTGTGCTGCGTGGTAGCATCTCTTCACCTCGGGCACCAACGGATCACTTTTGCTCCAGAACAGCGATACAAAAATGCTGACGCTCCTCATTTTTTGAAGGAAAAATCCGCATGTCGCAATCTTGTGTGAACAAACGTCGTGTCTGGGCCGGATGGACAAAGTTAGCTGGGCAGCATTGAGTTTGCTCATGGTAAGAATCCACATCAAAATGGGAAATGATGGGAGCTTGGAGAAATCGAGCTTGAAAAATAGCTGTTTATTGGCAGCACTCACACAGCTAATGCTGGGATCACGATCCTCTTAATGTGCCCTTGACGTGGAGTGCAACGTCCCAGCAGGGCAGCACTTACAGTCTGTCTGTCTAGGAAATCTACGGCATCTGTCACAAAACTACAGAGGTGCTGGTTTGCTCCTTACCTCTGCTGGGTATGAGCAAGCGGCAAATGAACAGGGGCTTGGTAGGGTAGCTTGTGCTCTGTCTGCCTGCGTAGAGGAAACTCTTCCTTTGGGAAACTCTTTCGGGGTCAGATATTTAGGTTTCGGCACAGGCTTAGGGGGAGTATCCTTAGCAGCTCCTGGTGCTCATTAAATGCAGCGGCCTCTGAAGCTCTCTCTCCTCTGTAAGGTGATGTGGGAGGGGGCCTTTACTGTCACGCCCACCCTTTTTCGTTCTTCACCCATTGAATGCCCATAAAACTTAGTGTTGTAGGGTGCTGGGAGAGTGGTTTTAACTTAGGGAAAAAGGTAAACTGTCCTGATCCTGTTTGGGATGGCCCTGGGGATGTATAAAAGGGGATGAATCATCTCCTGAAGAAAGCACGGTGATTATGTTGCTGCAAATGGGTAGGAATGATTTAACTTTGCTTTTCTTTGAAACTCTAAAAGTGATACTGTCAGAGGCGCTCAGGCGCTCAGAAGTAGTAAATGCAGCAAGAGATGTCCGAAGCAGACAGATCTGCAGACCAGCCATCCGAAGGCTCAGGTTGAAGCTGCACAGTCGTCCCCATGTCTGGCTTTAGAGCAAATCTGGCGGTCCTGGTTCCCCACCATAAAAACAGAGCCATCTCCATACATGACAGAAGTGGTGTGGGCATTGGTTCATTAAGATTTGCATTTGTTTTAACTTCTAAGAGCATTACGACTGCTAAGCACTAATATTAAGCTTCAGGAAGCAGAAGCAGAGGCTTGCTGCTCGTCCAGAGGAAGACTGAACAGTCTGCATTTGTCACCTCTGCCCTTTGTACATGGCATATCTGGCCCTCGTTTTCCCTTGCTGCCAGATTTAAATTCTCCCGTCCTGAGCAGCTGGCTGCTGGAGCGGTGGCTAACCCAGTTCATGCACCGAGATACAAGGACAGTAAGAGATCAGAGATGTCGGCAAGATTTGAGTAGCTTTTAGCCCTGTATGATGCAGATTCTGCAGCGTCAGGGTGTTGCCCTCTTGCAGGAGGTGTGTGTTGCTGTTCGCCACAGCATCCTTTACTGCTTGGCTCACTTCAGGGGTGCAAACTGGAGCGGGAGCAATGAATTGGTGGCATTCACAGACACGTTTGCAGGGGAGCCTTGTTTTTTTTTAATAGGGTATCCAGAAATAGGTGCACAGAATTCACGTTGTGTTTCCCTGGAAGTTCTTGAGACAGATTTTCTAATTCTGAATCCTCATAATACGAGTGACAAAAAACCCCACAAAACCATAAGTGCTGTTCTGTTACTACTGTTTGTTATCCCAGAATTCCTTGCTGGGATGCTGGCTTGCCCTAGGCAGCAAGGTAATGCCCATGAACTGGAGAAAAATGGTAGGAATTGAGGAGTTCAATGACCAGTGGTATCTGAAAGGCCCTTTTGCTCCTCTCGGGTTACTTTTGGTTATCCAAACAACCTGATTTGAGACTTGAATTAGAAGATGCTGACATGCTGGAGGTCCCTTACATTCCCATGCCTCGGTTTCCCCACATCTTTCCACAAATGTCTTTCTGACACATTTGACCATCACTGCGCACAAGGTAGTCCTGCTGCTGGATCACCCTCCAGAAGGTGCTGTGATACTAACACTGAGCAGCTAATTTTGCCCTTTGTAAATTTAATTAAGACTTTCAAAGGGCTCTCTGTTGACCTTACAAGTTTAGGGGAAGTTCTGTAGATGAATCTGTTTGCCTGTTTTCCCGACATCGTTTGTTTCGAACCGTGCTGGTTTTGGCTGGGCTAGAGTTAATTAGCAGGTTTATCAGCAGTCCTTCCCAGACTTTCATTAAAAGCAGCAGTGCCTCGGTGTGTAATATTCTAGTTAAGTCCAGCTGTATTAATGCCTTCCCTGATTTCTCATGCCACTTTTTTGCTACCCAGAAGAAAACAGGAGAATGACCTCTCTCTAATGTGAGTATTCATACCACGAGAAGAAAGAAGAGTACCGATTACACTTAAAATCTTACTTTTGAAGTACCAATCTGGGTTGATGGAATTGGTCTGTTACTGCTCCCCAAGGCATACTATAAACATGTAATGGAGGCAGTGGACAAAATGCTTTAAGCAGTTTAACTGGAAGTCTGGATCTTCACCTTTCCCCCTTTCCCTCTTCAGTCTCCGTTCCACCCTTCTGCCTGGCACTGTAATGATTTGAAGGGTTTTGTATCTATTTTCACGTGGCTGCCTTGGAGATCTTTTCAGCCAACTTCCCTCTGGACTATCTACAAACATTAAAAGATGTTTGAAATTACTCAACCTCAACGGTGCTTGAAATTGAGCCATGTTCTGTTGTGTCAACAGAGCGCTTCAAGTGGTGATTGTAGAGGCCAGAATAAAGGTTTCCAGCTCTAGTGCTGCCCACAAAACTTCTTTATTAAGTGATGTTCCCCTGCCTGGTAGCTTAGACGTGCTGCTCTGGTTGCTTATTTGTCCATCTTCCTTCCTCTATTTTATTTGGGTTCTATAATCAATGAACGGGTTGAAATGGTCCCTTCAAGACCTGCTGCAAGATTTGTTCCTGCTTGTTTTCCTTTGCGTGCTTGGATCTACTCAACAGTGATTTGGGGAAGAATCAGGGGCTTCATGGGTTATTGGAAATCTGTGGTATCATTTGGAGTCTGAAGAATTTCACGATGCCCGAGTTGGCAGTGCTGTGTTTTTTCCTGGAGCAGACTGTTTCAGAGGCAGCTGAAGCTGCCACCTCTTCTTCACCCTTCTGTTGCCCATGACATACCTGGAAGAGGAACAATGAAGCGTAATTTGACTTATTTCAGACTCAGAAGGTATCTTTCCTGAGTAATTCTGCTGACCGATAGACTGGTTGCTGTCTGGGTTACAAGGACAGTCAAATTTACAATGTTTATTTTGGAAATGACACATTTCAGTGGGTGCAATACAGTCTCTGGGTCTTTCCCGGCTCAGGATTTCTTCTCTCCTGCAGCAACTTTGATATTTTGCAGTAAATATCTGGGAACAGGATGCTATCACCTGGTGTCTAAAGGCATCCTTTAAGTGAAAGATGAGGAATGAGTTTATTTTTTAGTTCAGAAAGTGTACAGCGCATTCAGCGAGTGGGGAGCTCTGCTGATGCTGGATCAGATGTTGAAAAAAATCCTCTCTCTGCTGGTCCCACCTCACAGTGAAAGCAGCAGATTACCCTCTGTGTTTGAGGTCAAAATAAGCGAAATATTTGAAGGGCCAGCGATTTCACAGTAAAGTTATATGATAGCATTGGAGCTGAGGATTTCAGAGGGGGGAGGTTGGTAAAGGCCTGTTTTGTTGTCTTCCAGTTTGGATGTCTCATGAGCAGTGCTGTGAGTGCCAGACCTAATGAAGCCTGGCGTCCTGGGGGCTTGTGTCTCACGGTCGGCTGCTCCGGACCCCAGGAGGGTATTGCAGGCCTGTGGAAGGTTTTTCTGTCATTTATAGGGCTTCTGCACAGATTCTTCAGTGCCCAGGAAAGGAGAGGTTCACACTATAGTCTTTCCCCAAGGATGAGAGAGGATGCTGAACCTCCGTTCAGCATCAGCGTGATCTTTGGTGGGCTCAAACTGATTTTAAGCCTATATCTTCCATGGGAACTCAGTGTCTTTTCCCTCTATCTCTACAAAACCTCTATAAACACAGACTATCTTTAAGATTGCTTCTGCTGTGTCATATGTGGCATACGTACAATATAGTCAGGCAAGTTATCTGTCCGGAAGAAAGCAGCCAAAAAGGTTAAAACAACTTGTGTGACAACCAAAGCTTACACGTGCCAGCTTGTTCTTTTTCTGTGCGGCTGCCTCCAAGCAGTAGTGCGGCAAATGCAACTGTTAGGGGAAAAACAGATCCGACGTTGTGCACTTAAAACTGGAGTTGCATTGTTGGATTAATGATAATGCGAATAAATATAAAATGGGATAGATATATAGATAAATACATAGATATTTATAAAATGTGTGTAAATATACACATGTATAAAAATAATATATAAATTTATACATGCATAAAAATAGATATATATTGGGATTTTCAAAAGGGGATACCCATGTAGCAACCTTAGAAGTCGTCTGTGCTCATCGTGTCCTTCCTTGAACAAGGGGAAAGGAAACAGTGCAGGTGACTATTGCGGAGGGTGGGATTGCTGATTCGGCAGCCATGCAGGAAGACGGCGCTACTAACTGTGAATGTTGTTATTTGGGAGAGCATTTGCTCTTCCTGTTAGAGCTTCAGCTGCCAATATGTGGTGATCACCTGAGGAAAAAAACCTCAGGTTGTACTCAAGAAATGTATATATGCACTCCTGACTCTAGCTGCAAAAAAACCAGCTGGGGAGTACGAGTTTGAAATGCTGAAAAACAAGAAGTGAAAAGTACCACCCCCCATGTATGCTTATATATTTTTAAATCCTGTGATTAAGGCATTTTTGTAACATTGTCAGTCCCAATTATAAGAAAGCCGCATTTCTGGAAGAGGTGGGAGTGAAAGCCCCTTGCTCAAGGATTCAAGCTGACTGCTCATCTTGGTGGCAGGTGAAGAGGCCACCATCCAGCTGGAGCAGAGCAGTAATGATTTTCTATTTCTGAAGTGGCTTTGCAATTGTGGAGGTGTGAGAAGAAACATGTTCCTGAGGGTCAACGTTTCTGATAAACTCAGAAAGAACTTTACGGTGACAATTTGCGTGTTTGGCGTATTAAGAAGGCGAGTAAATTTGGACCACTTCACAGATAGACTTGAAGGCAAGGGCGGGGAGAGGGGAACAGTAAAGCAAAATAGGCAAGCACATAAGAAAAGGGTGGTCCAGCACTTGGAGATGAGTAGGAAAGCTCTCAGCCGTAAGGAGGACACGAAGTTGTATTGTTCATGAGTGTCTGTAACACTTGATGTTGGGCCTGAGCATTGAATTGGGCGTCGGAGAGCAGAGGGAGGAGGCAGTCCGAAGGTCCATGCTTCTCCTAAAGGTTTGTTGTAGGGGGAGGTGGAGTGGAAATTGGAGAGGGCACGTGTGGATACGGGAAGCTGAATAAAACGGATGCCTGAGCAGGAACGAAAAAAGTGGGTTTCAAGTGAGAATGTGGGAAGGGATGCTGCGGACAGGGGATGGTTTTGCTTTGTGAGCAAGTTGCAAGTCTTAAGACTTAAATATTTGAGTTCCCAAGAAGATGTTTGAGGATAAAATAACTGGGGAAGAGAACAGCATGCTGTGGTGGGTTGACCCTGGCTGGATGCCAGGTGCCCACCAAAGCCACTCTGTCACTGCCCTCCTCAGCTGGGCAGGGGAGAGAAAATACAACGAAAGGCTCGTGGGTCGAGATAAGGACAGGGAGATCACTCAGCAATTACTGTCATGGGCAAAACAGACTTGACTTGGGGAAATGAGCTTAATTTATTACCAATCAAAACTGAGTAGGATAATGAGAAAATAAAAACTGAATCTTAAAACACCTTCCCCCCACCCCTCCCTTCTTCTCAGGCTCAACTTCACTCCCAATTTCTCTACCTCTTCCCCCGCAGCGCTGCAGGGGGACGGGGAATGGGGGTTGCGGTCAGTCCATCACACGTTGTCTCTGCTGCTCCTTCCTCCTCAGGGGAGGAATCCTCACACTCTTCCCCTGCTCCAGCGTGGGGTCCCTCCCACGGCAGACAGTCCTCCACGAACTTCTCCAACGTGGGTCCTTCCCACGGGCTGCAGTTCTTCACGAACTGCTCCAGCGTGGCTCCCAAAACCTTGCCACGCAGACCCAATGCACACGCAAAAGTGTGGTAGCTCAAGGGTGTTGTAATAGCTGGTATCACCTGCTTCTGAGCATGTGCCCATTCTCCTGGAGGAGATGATACCTGCGGAAAGGGGGGAGGTTTGCAAAAGCTTGGGGGAGGGAAAAAAGTTAATTAAAATGTTTGTTGAAGGACAGCAAGACCCACTCTTCTAATAATTGCAGAGCTTTGGGAGAAACTTCCAAATGCAAATTTGAAAAGTCACCAGAAGTATTTAGGAGAGCAAGTCTCAGTCCCGTGGAGGTTTGGACACTTAAGATCCTCTCGTGTGTGCCCTGAGAGCTGTGCTCCAGAGGCCAGGTTTAGATCCCTAGAGGTACATGTGGATCCCTGCGTATTTTGAACATTACGTGCATTTTTAAGGTGACTTTGGCGTGATTGTCACTCTTTAAAAACAGGGCATAAGGAGCTTGAAGACCTTAGATGTCTTCTGCTATGTGACAGCATCGCTTCAGGCAGGTGGGGATGGATGGACGCCGAGTGGTACCGGCAGTCGTCCTCGTGGCTTCAAAAGAGCTTTGAAAACTCACAGCAGCTGAGCTGCCGAGTTTCCTCTTTCACTGCGAGCTTTCAGCGTGCAATCTCCGTTTTGAACATGGCATTCATCTGAAGTATTCATTAAGATGAGGAATTATTTGCATATTATTAGCATTATTACATGGAAATAAAGCTGCTGCTGGTTCTTCCCTCCCTCCATGTATCTTTCATCACCCGCCTTTATAACTGCTCTGAATCCTGTTTGTTGTGTGACAAACTGGGCTGATAAATCTCGTTACTCACTTGAATGGCTGGGAGACTCATTGCACATTACTGAATTTTCTGAATTATGTAATAAATGCATAATTAAAATTAAACCCAGAGCCTCTCGTGGAACCTTATACAATTCCGTTCGTGATGAATTATAGAGAAATGTACACGGGTATTAAAATTGAAGCCTAATTATTTGGATTTATTTTTAATCAATATTTAATATGCTACCTATAAGTTCCTGCATACCCACAGCAAATCTGCTGTTGCGGCTTTGCTGGAAAGCACAGAAAAGCGTGTGTGTGTGTTTAGAGTAGGATGTTTGTTTTCATTGTGCTTCATATTTTAATATTTGATTACAGAAAGGAAAACTCCCCTGAGCACGATGTGCTCAAAAATTTCTTCAGCCAAGGGAAGTGACTGCTAGGAGTCTGTTTTGCCCAAGTCTCTTCCCACTTGATCGCCTTTGAATATTGTGGTTTATTGGAGGAGGATTGCAGTCATAGGAAATAATTCACTCTGATGGAGCACCACTTAGTTGTTCACTCATCGAATTGTCATTCAAATCATTCTGAGAATCTTTTCCGCAACGTATTTCTGCAGTCCTGATTCTTACTTCTTCCCAAGCTGCTGTCAAGTTTAAACTTGAGATGTGCTAAAAACTTATTTTCTACGTGCTAAAATGGGCTTTAGAGATATTTTCCAATGCCTTGGAAAGAGAAGCGACGTTTTTAAGGCAAACAGTCTGCAAGCCTCCGTTTAATTTTGAAAGGTTTGTCTCTTAAGTACGAAATTGAATAGAAGGGATTTTATTCCCCTAAATCCCCAATTCTAGAGAAAGCAGCTTGAGATCTCAGTAAGAGAATTAACACAGGGGTTAAACTTACAATAAGCAGTACTTGGAAAATGCCTATTCAGATGCCGTTAAGGAAATAATAGCATTAGTTCTTGTCGTGTCAGTGTGGATTCCTCAAACCGCCGGCTGCATGCTGACATGCATACGGTCTATGTTGCTGGCCTGGGCGTGAAATTGAGGACAATGAAAATAAAGATGACTTTTTCTTGGAGGCAATTCGTTTGAATGTTTAAGCCGGCACTTCTGCACACACATACGACAGGTAATTCAGTATGACAAAGAAGCCACTAATAATCCCCCCCTCCCGACGCTGTTGTTTGTGACCGAGATGATCTTAATTGCAGCTGTGTAACTGGTAAAGTGCCTTTATCCTAAATCAGGAATGCACCGTGGCAAACATGTTTTATGTTCCTGTAAGCATATTTCTATCATCTGTTAGAAACATAATACTTTTTTTCCCCCCGTTATTTCCATTACGTGTTTTTGATAAGCCATTTGTTGTTCCAATGTATATATATTTTAGTGTATATACATTATATCCGTCATTTAAGATAAAGCATTTTTTGTCTCTTGATTTTTAATTTTTTTTTACAATTCATGGTAATCCCTGAATTACAAAGCATTATTTTCAGTTCCTCCTGTCTGCCATTTCATAATCATCCATGTGTATCTTTATTTTTAGCTTAAGCGAAAGACATGAAGCATTAAGGCTGAATTGGGGTTATTTTGACATCATCTGATTTCATCATAGAAGGTGCTGTAGGAGATCATCACAGTGAAAAACTTCCAACAAAATGGTAATGTGAAAAAAAAAGGCTTCTGGTGTGCTGCCATTCTTCTCTTTCTTCTTCTTCAGACACAACTACCGATTCTTTACACAGCTTCTCTTTACTTTTCTGCGGGGTTTGCTTTTGCGTATAGTCCTGGCTGTCCCTAACTCCCCCAAAAGCCAGTGCTTAGGCAGCATTTTACCAAGGAAAAACCCACATGACCAAGAATGATGTAAAGTTTTGTATAGGCAGATAATTGGCAAATGTAGCAAATGTGTCTGTAAATTAACAACAGCGGAGCAAACAACGTAGGCATGTGCTTAAGTCTGTATTTCACTTCGTAGTTGAGCGCGTGTCTGAGACTATACCCAAGTACTCCTTGAAACTGGAGCTTAAGAAGGAAGCAGAAAAAAATTGCCTTACAGATTGGTTTATTACAGAGAATATCTGCTGTGTTTTGGCACAAGATATATTTAGGCTGTGTGCGTGAAGCTTTTGAAAGAACTTTCTTCACATTTTGAAGTGATAGATGCATGCAGCTAACGCTGTCTGGTTTGAGTTGCAGCTAAGTAAGTGCTCGTTTCAGATAGCTAGAGTGTATGTTTTAGCATAGAGTTACTCGATACTCGCTAGGGTAATCTTCCCAAACTGAATAATCTTAGGATTCGGGAGGACAGCAATATATCATATTAGGTAGCTTGCAATTCAGGATTAAAAAAAAAAGTCCTGTAAAAAGGAATTAATTTAGAAGAGCCACACTGACTGCATGTAAGTATACGCACGTGAGAATTTTATTGTCCATACCAGAAAAGTGTATGTATCAGGTTACTGTACCATATATTTTTCTTATTCTTGGACTGCTCCTTGCATGAAATGCCTCATTCTGCTCTTCTCTGTAGCTGTTCCTTTCTTACTCAGTAACGGGAGTTGCTCTCTTCTAACAAGAAGTCCTTATCCGTATTATAAGTATATGTCTTTTTAAATGTGTCCATTTAAATTAATATTTAACAGATCAATATAATGTATCCACTTCTGTCTCATCATTATTCGATGCGATCTAGCCTTTTTGTACTTAATTTTTTTATGCCTTTTATCTACCAGGATATTTTTTAGATGACAGTGTAAGAGTTGATTTACACTTGAAAGTAGACTATTATTTTTGGAGTGCTTCTGGGTTTATTAGTTAGCGGTACCCTTTTACCAGCACAACTAACGGTGCACTGACAGTGTGGAAGGATGTCTCATCCCGAACTAGATATCCCCATTCCCATACCTATACCAGTATAAGGTATAGTTACACTAATCTATTTGCACCTGCCTGTACAATATTTTTTTTAAAGGCTTTGGGATCTTGCTGGCATTTTTTTTCCCAGCTGACTTCATTTATCTAGAAGTTAGGTGTCCAGTCTGAGCTACTTGTCTTGGCTCCCTCCCAGTTGATGGCACCGACACCATGACATGTCCTCTCTTAGCGATCCTGGCCCTCCGTTGACTCCAGCTTTGACTGGATAACCACCTCTGACAGCTGACGTTTGGTAGGATGAACTTTGCCTCCCCATCGGCTGGAGCTGATCTCTGAACATCCTCTGGTGCCTTTGAGATTTCTTTCCCTGGGTGTGTAAGCTACGATAGCCCGCTGAGAGCTGCAAAACTGCCCCTGCTACAGCAGGACCGTGTTGGCCATGCAGCAGGGAAGTTGGTATGTGGATTCCCATGCAACACCTTGTCCTGGATCTGAGCTGTATGGCCCGTAGTCCTAGCAGGAGGATGTGTGTCAATATTTACTTTAATCAGAGCCATCTGTTGGCATCCTGCCTTTGCCAAGGGAGAACTTTGCCTGTCACAGTGGGGGTTTTAATTTTTTTTTTTCTTCTGTACAATGCCATCTCCACAAAAGCCATGGTTGCAGGCAGCCTTAAACAGCTTGGGCTTTCCAGGGTTGGGGAGCCATATCATAGAATCATAGAATCATTTGGTTGGAAAAGACCTTTAAGATCATCGAGTCCAACCGTAAAATGGAAATATGGAAAGCTTTACGTGCTGATGATGGGAGCACACCATGGTTTGGGGTGGGAGCCCTGGAAGGCTGCAGTCGTACCGCGTGGCATTGCTGCCATCAGCTTGAACGGCCACAAGTAGCGCGTGCATGAAACCAGCTGATGGTCCAAGATGCCATTTCCAGTCATCTAGAAACCCCAGGAGAGCACTCTATTGCAACAGCCTTGCAGAGGGGGAGAAGGAAAAAAAAAAAAAATCCTTTTTTAGGGTAAAATCCTCTCTTCACTGAAATTACTGGAAAGACTTTCATCAGTGGCTTCACTCTCTCTGGCTTACAGGTCTTCTTGATTAAATGCTGTAGAGAGAGGAGGTCTGTACCCCTGGGGTACCACACATGATGGGGTATGGATTCCCCAAGCTGCCACTCACCAAACCCCAAAGACAAGGGAGTTCTGGGTGCAAATAAGCTCGGTTTCCAGAGGGGACTGTCCCTTACAGTTGTGCTTCTTGCTGACAGGTCTGAAACTCATCTCTTCTTGGTTGTATTCCACTCAAAAATAGTGCATCTAAATGTGAAGCCAAACCCCCACAAGTATCGTTGGGTTGCCAAGAATTCCCCTAGTTTTATTTTGTCAAGAAAATACTATATTCCTCTAGTTCTGCTGAACTTTTTCCTCCAGTAAATGGGAACATGGGAGTACACCAAGTGGAAAAAAATTCCTGTTGTACTTAGAAGCAGGTTTTTGTCAAGTGGTTCAGTTCCTGTAGGTCTAAAACATTATTTTAATTTTTATTTCACCATTTCACCTTTAATTTATTAATAATGGATCAGTTAATGTTTGAGCACTGCTATTTATTTAATTCTTTTCTTTTCTTTTTTTTTTTTTTTTTAGGTCTGAAAGGTTTTTATGGGTGGTGAGATGTTCCAGTGCTTGGATCAATGTGTTTCATTTAATGTTGGGAAGGAGTGGATTTTTTTTTGTTGTTTGGTTGTTTTTTTTAAGTTGCTGTAATTATAAGTCAGCATAGCAGATCCGGGGGAGGTGTATCTGCGTATATGAACACATACAACACTGTATGTGCGCAGAGCAGATGAAACCATCCCAGGGCAGAAAAAGACCCCGAGGAGCTGCCACGGAGAAAGATAGAGGGAAGGGAGAAGTTTTGGCCAAGGAGTTGTTCAAACTCGATTGATAGCAGAAGTGCGATGAAAACCGTGATACGCGCGTGGACCAAATGCAGCTTCTTTTAGCAGAAAAGCCGACTTCCACGGAAGAAACTGGGATGTCGGGGATTTATTTCACCAGCAGTGCTGCATCAGCTGGAGCTCACCTTAGCTCGAGGTTTAGCAAGATTTCTGCTATGGTGTGAACGACTCGGAAGAGGAATATCTCTCTCCCATGCTTAGCGGGCAAGTCTGAAGCAGCATCTGCTAGAACGGTGCGATCTCACAACGCTAAAGGTTGCGCAGCCTCGGGTGAGGTCCCAAACACCACGCAGCACAGTGGGGAGCTTTGCTGCTGGCTTCGGAATCGCTGGGATTTCACCCCTCGGCCAGAGAACTGAAGCGTGCTTTTAATTTCCTCCTGTGCTCAGGTCTGTCCCTGTTCAGCAGAGCGCTAAATCCTCTGCCTGAGCACTCGCAGTCCTCTGCCAGGACAATGTGAGAGTTGTCATGAGCTGTGTTACGGGGATTGCATGAGCCAGGTTGGGGCGGGGGGCGGGGGGGAAATATATATGTACGTAAAAATGAAAGCATCCTGGGATTTCTGGACTGAGATCAGATGTGATGCGATTTGGATGGTGACATCCTGACAGTAACCAAGTGGACAAACCTGTGTAATGATGCTTTTCCTTTGCTGCAGACCTGCTGTCCCCAGCCGTAGGATTGCTTTATAAAAGCCTCTTCAAAATAACTCTGCTCTCCGGGATATTTAACTTGCTCTGTTTTCAGTTAGTGACGCTTAACCTTATAAAAGAGAGAGGTTTTTAAGTTACATCCTGGTGTGTATCTAGAGTTCTGAAATCTCCGCAGAAGATTAAGCAAGTTAGAGAGAGAAATTAGCTTTGATCCCTTTCTGCCAGCATAGGATTATTCCGCATCATACTGGTTTTGAAGTTCATGTCTAATCCGGTTTTAGACGTCTCAGGGGACGGGGCTTCTTACGACTTCTTCTGCAAAACAGTTGTGTGGTGTAGCTTCTGATTTAGAGGTACTTGATACCGAGATTCAATTTGCATTTCCATTACTGCATCCCATTTCATCCTGTGCCATATACGTAATGTCGCTACTTCGTGGTATATGGCTTTCAAAGGCATATGGATCATTATCGTGCTCATGCTATTCTATATGCTCGCTACACACTTAGTCAAACTATATATATTTGAACCCCGGTCTTGCAAACAGCTGTGCATGACTTGTGTGTAGGTCTTCAAACTGTTGAACATACTTAATACAAACAGGCTTGTAGCGTGTGATGTGGATCGTAGTGCACGAAAACAACTGGTGTGAAACGAGGATTAAAAGAACCCTGTGTGCAGAAATATCGCTGATCGAGGCAAAGAGGACGGTCATGGAGCTGTTCTCCAGCAAAGTGGAAGGTTCAAATGGTCAGTCCTGAGTTTGTTTTTTTAATGCACTGCATTTTATGCACGATGAGTTTGTAAAGCCATGTTTTCTTTCTAATAAATGTCCATTTTCAGGCTTGAAAAATACTTGTCTGTGATTCTTTGAAGTGCCTTTCTACAGGCATTCAGTGTTGGCAGCATGCTCAGAACGTTTTCTCCTTACGTACACCAGGCATCGCAGTAGCAGACCAGCAGAGCATTTAAGCACATGATCTATTTTAAGTATGCAAGCAATGCATTTAAAAACGACAGCGTGTTTTGCTGGCCTGACAAAAGCTTGTTCAGAGCCGCGTTAGGTTAGCAACCAGCTCAGTCCCAGGGACGTTTCAGGAACTGCCTTCTGGAGTAGAAAGTACCGGAGAGGTCAGAAATGCAGTTTATGCACCAAAAATGTGTTTTACAGGTCAAGAGTTAAAATTTCAAGTTGCTGTTATCTGTATTTTAGTGGTAAGCCCGAGAGATCCCAGAATTGAACCCTCGTCTCTGTTCCTGCCCTGTGCCTTCACCCTTTATTCACACCTTGCAGTATTATTTCAATTTTCTTCAAGAGTGCAGACAGCACCGCAAGGAAAAAACCCTGCAGCGTTTCTAGAAGGGAGAGAGAGGAGGCAGGGAGATGATAAAGGATGAATACAATAGATAACCTAAATATTATGGTGTGTACACTGAGATGGATTCTTTTTCAGATCATCTACAGGATTAACTATATTACAGTAAATTAACGTATGTAGATACTTGGAAATACATGTGCATTTCAGACGGTTTTTAGCAGCGTGAAGGATGCACTCTTGCAGCCTGGACAGCAGAGAATATTCTTGCTTTTCCGAGCTGAGTTGCTTGGATAGCCCGTGCTATTGCCATTTTCTTCACTGGCAACAGCTCGTCCAGCACAGTTAGAGGGTAGAACCCAAATCCATCCCGATTGACATTTAATGAGCCGTCCTCCTCCCCCAAAGCTGTTCTGGGCAGAGAAATGCCATTAATCCTGATGGGAACCAGCATATTCAGGGATTTCACATCACCCGTGCAGAAAAGGTGGGTTTGGAAGTGTCCTCTTCCATCTTAACGTGGCTTTGACCAGACCATTGCATGCTCCTGCCACCAGGAGCACCTTCTATAAAAAAAACTAAGACATTTTTAAGTAAATCAGCGCTGGAAGATTGCAAGGCTGTCAGAGTGACTTCTCTCTTCTCCCTTGGAAACGATGTTTCTGGAAGTTTGCGGCGGATGCTGCTTTAGCAGGATGCCATGGGCGCGTCCCCGGCGAGCAGTCTGGTCTGAATCCTGCGGAAGGTCTTCAAGAGATCTATTGGCTGCCCTACTTAACTTAAAATGTTTGGGTTATTTTTTTTTGTTGTTTTGTTCTCATCACTATAGTAAAATTATTTTTACGACCCTTTGGGTATTACCTGCTTTTATAATCTTTCTATAATTAAATTTACAAATCTGCTTTTGAGCTGGCGATGTATAAAACCTTGCAAACGGGATCCTTTGTGCGTTAACCTATATTTATGTTACTTTTATTCCTTCTGGCAGTAATTATCCTGGCTCTAGGCCTAGGATTAATCCATAAGATGCTGAACATGCTTGAATTTTTTTCCCCCTTCTCTGTGGCAAACGCTCTCATCTTATGCAGAGCAGAGCAGGGTATTTTTAAAACCACTTCCTATGAAGCAGTTTAACTATTACCCCTCTTAAGTGATTCACAGGAGGAGCTGTAGCAAAGGTTAATTGATCCTGTGCCATGGATACAGAAAGGAGAAATGATTCAGCCTCCGTCACGAGGAAGGATTTACGGGAGGCGCTTGGCTGTTTCCGAGCCTGATGACGCAGCTTTCGCTGCATGGCCAGGAGACCATCACCCATCGCTGCTCTGTGGGAGTTTGGGGTGTCAAGCTGCAAAAAGGCTGGGTATGTTGTGAAAGCAGTACAGGGGCTCCTGTGCGGGTCTGACGGGGCTGAGGTACCATGGTTTTGGAGCTGATGGGGCTGAGGTACCATGGTTTTGGAGCTGTTGGGCATGAGGCCATGCTGCCCTGTTCTCCGGCACGTACTATAGGTGCTAACCTATGGGGCACCGCAGTCCTCAGTAGGTTAGAGCTGCATGCAGGTCATGCCAGGGGAGTGTCGTGTCTCTCCATCCAAAAATGAAGATCCCAGTGACCTCAGTAGAAGCAGGATTTCACCCAACTTGATCCAAAGGTAGGGCAAAACCCCCGTGAGTTCTGTGGACTTGGTGCAAGACCCCTTTAGCATGAGCAAAGTCGTGGCATTGTCCTGTCACTCAGAGCTGGACCAGAAAGTGGTCTCTTCCCTGGGTGTCCCACACAGCTGAACGTCTCAGATAAAACCTGCAGTGTCCCAAAGCTGCTCTGCCACCAACCAAAAGTGCTTTAGAGGTGGCTTGAAAGAGTGAGGGAGCAAGGCCCATTGCAAAGGTTGTTACTTGCCTGGTGCATCTCTGTCTATTGCAGGGAATGTGTGGTTGCTTCTCATAATTGTTAACTTTTGCAAGTCCTTTCAGGTTTGCTGAACTTAGAATAAACTGGGTTTTGTTTTAATGAAGCCCACTGAACACCGACTCGTGTGTTATCGTGTGAAAAGAAAAGTAGTATTTCTGGCATCTTCTAGAGAACATCAGAAACATTGGCGTGTTTTTTTCCTGGATGACGTTGAATAGAAATTGGTCTTACAAGAATGTGAGTTCTACGTTTGACCTAAACCACGCTGGAGGATGTATTACCGTGTGAAGCCGAGGACACAGAGAACACAACACTTGGGGTTTGGGGTTTTTTCCCCCCCATGAAACTGAATGTAAGCTGTGATGCCTCAGCCGGCTAGTACTGACCCCAGTGGTTCCTGGATCTGGTTCAAGAGTTAGCCTGCTCCAGAGATCATTCCCAAACAGCATTTTAGAAGCAACCACTTTCTTTTGGAGAGAAACAGTAGGATGTGGCTGTGCCTGTTAGCACCGTGACCAGAGAATGGATCCTGGTAATGTCTGTCCTACAGTACCTACGTTGGCAGATTGGATCATGGACCCACCTGCCTTCATGGCTACTGGTCCTCTCCAGACCAGTAAGATCATTGTGATCTGAAGCATGGTTTTGCAGCCTACTTGATTAAAATTTTATCTGGTCATGTCTGAGAGAGCTAAGTCTTGGTTTTGTATTTGCTGTGGGTTTGTTTGGGTAACTCTTCATAAGTAGGGAGGAGCGTTTAAGTATTTCTCAGATGTTAGTGTTAAAATTCACTGTCTGCAGCATGCTGCAAGATCCTTAAAGAAATCATGGAGGGTACGTGCCCACCGTAAAATACCTGGCTGGAACATTTATTCATTGTCTTATCATAGAAGATTTAGGGGCCATCAAAGAGAAGTACCAACAGCCTTCTGGAAACAGGAGTGGGTGTCATGTGAAACATGAGCACAGCCCTTGGCGTGGACAATCCACAAACTGCAGATAGCTGGGGCAGGACAGTTCTGGAACAGGTTGCCCAGAGAGGCGGTGGAGGCCCCATCCCTGGAAACATTCCAGGTCAGGTTGGAGGGGGCTCTGAGCAACCTGATCTGGTTAAAGATGTCCCTGCTCACTGCAGGGGGGTTGGACTAGATGACCTTTAAAGGTCCTTTCCAACCCAAACTATTCTGTGATTCTATGACATATCCTCTCCTCCTGCTCCTCTGATGCTGGCCGGGTCATTGATCAGACCTGCTCTAGCCCTTTTCTAACAGCACATCCTTCTTCCCCTCTGTGGGTTGACTAGGAAGGAGGAGGCGTTGTAAAAGACGTGGTGCTGTTTCTGGGCTGCTGATGGAGCATCAGCTTTTGGAGCTGCTCCTCGTGGCTGAGCTCTCTTTGGAGACTGACCCCTTGGACAACACACAGCCATGTCCAAATAGTGGTCAAGGTGGCCTCAACAAGTTTGTAGCTTGAAGCTTCAGCCTTCCTGGAGCCTCAGATCGATGCAGCATCGTAGTCTTTGCTGCTGTGTCGGGAGAGGTGCCGCGTGCTGTAGCAAACGTTGCCCGTTGGGAGTTTTTCCTTCGCAAATCTTTCTGGAGTCATTGATTTGCAGCGTGTCTGAGCCAAATTTAAGCATGGAGCCACATAGATCTGAATTTAGCCGTGCTGGCTGTTTTCCCTAGGAGGAGGGATCATGGGGATGGATTTGATTGCCTCAGAAAATTAGTGTTGATTTCAGTGAAGAATATTTTATTACAGTGTTTGCATTGGCATTCTCTTCCTAGGATAATGGCTAAGAGTTTCCAGTGTTTCCTGTGTTTGTGTGTATTTAATGATTTAATCTATTCCTTCTGAATACTGGCTTGGAAAAGAAAAAAAGAAAAGGGCTGGCTGCCTACTCTTAATACCCTATCGTAAAATAATATCACTAATTCCAAAGGTGGAGTTGCAAATGAAAAGAAAGAAAACCAGTCTTGGAAAGTATTAAAACTGAATAATACACTCTAAAATAGACACTGGCCGTGGTGTTTACTTCCATTACAGAAGAGAGTGAGGCTGTAATGCTTTCAAAAATTGGGATGCTGTTATTTCCATCCCTTAGCATGGATTTAAAAATCTGGGGTTAGGCTGACTAGTTTGAAGCTGGTTGCTGCTGAGGGAGTGCTCAGTTTTCCCTCTGGCACATTTAGTGCATTGGACAGCCCACGGTCACCTGCTCAGGGAAGAAAAGTTGAAAATTTTACCTGTGTAAAGCCCTTTTTAAGCTGAGGCTTCTGCAGTGATTTTTCGGGTACAAGCACTAACAGCCTTTGGCATTTGCTTCTCCAAGTGCAGTTTTATGGGGCAGAAACAGTGCAGTGCTGTCCGATAGCTGCCCTACCATATTCCGCAAAACGAGTCCTAGTAATAACTGATGCTCTCCGGAGAGGTGCTGAAGCCTCGTTAGGCACTGGCCGGTAATGAAGGATGTGTCTGCAGCACCAGCCCCTCCAGGAGCGGGGTCCTACCTCCCTGTAATTTGCAGAAGCGAGCAGGGAGATCCCTTTTGCTCTTCTGTTTTACAAATATAAAATAACGAGTTGACCAAGCTACTGGCCTTTAAACCATGTTTTCCCCTGCGTGGGGTCTTAACACCTCCCCTTAAAGTCCCTTCAGTCCCCTTAGGCACTGGCTCAGCACTATTAAGGTTTCCCTGCCCAGAGGACCCAACCGTATGCTGCACACGTGGGGCGCGTGTGAGCCGGGGAGGTTGTTTAATAGCATCAGGCAGTTCAATCCAGTTCAATTTGGGCTCTGACTTCCAAAGATCAAGGCGGGTAAGAGTTGCCGCTGCAAGTCGTGTGCTGAGGAGTCTCCCATATCCCCGCCGGCTGTTCATAGCGAAGGATGGCTTGCAGCAAAGGTAGAGACCTCCAGGATGGGGCAGGCAAGCTCACCAGCTGTGCATTTTAACCTGCCTGTGTTTATGACTCTAAGCCTGAAGATTTCCCTCGTCTCCCTTCTCCGGCATCACTCCAGGCCATGGGAAATTTTGGATCAACAAGAAATACCTTCAGACAGCTCCAGCGAGTGAGACCGTAATGAAAAAGGCTGCGTGGTGCTGAGGCTGGCATTGGCCGCTCATAAATTCAGTGCTGTACCTGTTAAACCAGGCTGCCACGTCTGGCACCGGGGGGAACAAGTGTAATCAAATAAAGGTATTTCAGGCACGCAGGTTTGGCCAATTAAAATAATAATGATATGCTGGAGCTAACGAGACCGAGGCTGTGCTTTATGGGGGCCAGGGCATGCATCCAGGTCTGCTTTCAGAGCTTCTGGGCGAGGATGTTGCTCCTTCTAAGGACTGGGAAGAGAAATAGAGGGACCAATAGGAGGGGAGGGCTAAGCATCACTGAAAGGTTATTGCGTGTTTTGTGTAAGACCTGAGCCTTGATTCATGACATCACTGAGCTGGTGGGGAATCCTGTCTGGGGTTTACAGCAGCATATTTCTAGATCAAGAGTACCAGCCAGGCTTTGTTACCTCTGAGCATCTCCCTGAGCAGCTCCCCTTTACGAGAGGAGCAGGGTGGTCGAGAAGCATGAGCAGAGGAGTCCAGATGACTGATCGCTATCGTCTACTGACTTCAGAGTCTCTTCGTGGGCAGCAGAAGGGCTCCTTTATGGCATTATGTTTACCAAAGCTGCCTGGAGGAGGTTATTTAAACAGCAGTGGTTTGAACCATGCTCTTGACATAATTTTTCTCCATCTGCAGCCTAAATACCAGCCTCTTCTCTGAACTGAATGACTCTAGTGGTTAGTTGCATGCTTTTAGGGTGCAATTGTTCCCTTCATAAGCTCCTGTGCCATTTAGAGCTGCCTAGCCTGATTTCTACAGCAAGGCTCCAGCGTATACCCAGACCCTATATGAGAAACACAGCATTTGTAGAAGCACATGTAGACATTGGGATTCAGGCTGGATCTGCTGCGTGAAATGAGGACACACAGAGCAGGACAGGGATGCTGTGAGGTCGTGGTGTTGAGATTGAGGCTGTTTCCCCATTGATTCTGCTAAAATATGTATATTTTCCTTACGTAGTCCTGAGCCACGTGTGTGGCTGAGGAGAATGAAAATCTAAGATGCAATAGAAGTGGTAGCTTCCAGTACTGAACAAAATTTGGCTATTTGGGAAATGTTCATGAGAAGCAACTTATCCATCCACGTGCTGGTTTCTTTGACTCTTGTGGGCAAGGGCTGGTGCATCCAGATGTGGTGGCTTAAGGTGTTACTGTCCCAGTGCTGTACCCTGTCCCTCTGCCACAGGCAATGCCTCAACTCCTTGGCTTTAACGGCTGGAGAGGTGGATCTGCGAACATGCTGCACAAGGAATTGCAGCAGCAGAGGCTGCACGCCGATCCCTGGGAGGTGCAAGAGCTCCAGAGGTTCAGTTCAGTGCATGGCTTTTGGAGCCCTCCTGAGACTGTGTCTCATCCAAAAACCTGGTTGCAGTTTGGTAGGAATCTGCCAAAAATGCATCGTGCTACCTGCCCCTTTGTGGTGGTGGCACTCGGGTCCTTGGAAACTGAGCTGGGAGCATCTTCCTGGAGGAGACAGAGCTGACCTCACTTGGTCAGCTTGATATCTCTTGGCTTTCCTGCAGAGCTGTTCGGGGTCATCTGGGCTTGAGGTGCCATTCTCCACTTGGCCAAGCTCAAGAGATGGTGGTCACTGTAAAAATGTTCTAGTGTGGTCAGATTAACCAAGCGTGCTGTAGTTTTGTCGGCATTGTCTGTCCGTGGGAGGATGGTGGACCTGGCATGAAGCTCTGGTGTTTTTTCATAAAATCAAACCATCAGCATGAGTTTGTGCTGGGTCAGTACTTTGACTGAGGGAGCTGTGGAGATTTTGATCCAGTTCAAGGTAACCTGAAACTGGATTTGTATGTTAGAATAGTTCCAGCTGGAAGGGACCTACAACGACCATCTAGTCCAGCTTCAAGATCCCGTGGCTTGAACACCGCTGTCATCTGGGACACAGTGCAGATACTTGCAGGACTGTGAAATGGCCCCGTAGGCTTGACATTTCCCTTTTCCACACCCCAGAGCAGAGCTTGTAGAAGTGATGGGCTGTTTTCCCCCAGTTCCTCTGCAAGCCTCAGCCCTACCAGTTAAATCAGTTTAAAAACACCTTCGCTTTTGACTAAAGAGATTACTTGTGCCAAGAAGCACTTGAGTTAACAGCGCCAGGAGCTCAAGGTAAGTTTACAGCAAAAACTTGCACTTCAAAAAGGCCGTGCGTCTTTTTCAGCTAGACAAGTCTCGTCTCACCTAATCCTTAACAGCACGGAGTAATTGGTTCAAGAGACAAGTAGGTTTTGTGGCAGGAGGAGCGATGGAGAGTTTGCAGAGAAGGGTTTGAGCTGATCGTTCAGGGCGAGGACTGTCGGGCCTGCGGAGGGTGAGCAGAGGTGGTGGGAGCAGTTGCTCTCACGTTGGGTGCACGCATGGTACGCCACGATGGTGTTTGGTATGTGCGGGGCTGGAGCTTCTGCCTGTAAAAAGCTGGTTGTGGTGGTGTGTGAAAGGGAGAGGTGGGACAGCCCGGCTCATGTTAAAAATCAGGGGTAGATGTCCGCCCACCCTCTGCTGCATGAAGCTTATTCTCCCGTGGATGTCTTCTGCTCTGTGTAAAGCGTTCATCCTTTCTTCACTATAAATGAGTTGCTTTGCAAACTGCAAATGTGATTTTTAAATGAACCTTCTTTTTTAAGTGAGTTTTGAAACCTTTTGATGTGTGAACGGTCCCGTCGTGCGATTCCGTGGCCACAAAATGTGCTTTTTATTTTCAAAAAGAAAAAACTCAAACCTGGGGAGAAATTCCCAGGAGGGAAATTTAATAGCTTTCAAAGTGTTCTGCAGCACTTTTTCTTTGTGTGTGGGCAGGAAGATTTCTCTGCCTTCAAAACAGGCAAGCTCCTCTCTGCAAAATCCCTCCGGGCTTTGAGATAGCCTCCAGACCTGTGGTCCCTTCTCATGGTGCCATGAAGTTATCTGGACCACCACGGGAAGCCACCAACGCTGTGATCCAGCTTGACAAAGAAGCTTCATGTTTCTTCCTTAGCCATGGTGATAGCTGGGGTCTTCCCGGTGTTCAGGGATCCCAACCATACCATGCTCAGAGTCCACCTGGCTGTGTCCAAGAGCTGCAAAGGGTGTAGAGCAGCTTGGGGAGCTGCTTGGCCTCGATTGAAGCACCTCTTGCGATGCATGCCATAGCTTGGGGACTTCTAGAGCCAGGTCTAGACAGCCGTTCCCCACCGCTCACCTTTCCATGTGCTGCCTTTTCAAGTAAATAAATAAACAAATATTCCTGGGGTGAAACTCTCAAAGGGTTCTGGCATCTAAGAGAACTAACAGCAAGTACCAGCCAGCGTGGCGGAGGGGAAAATTTCCCGGTGTCATCTTGTGCAGCTGCTTTGATTCGCAGTCCCATGGCTCTAGTCAAGCAGATTAAGATATGAGAGCATGTGGGACTTGGAACTGGTGAAAAAACCAACGTGGTCTCTCGCTGCCAAGAGAAGAGGCCTGACAGCTGTCCAGATGGTACATCAAACCCAACTGCGCTGCCCGTGGTAAACCTCGGCCACTTCTTATCTGCCGAAGAGCGGGACGAGCCGTGGCAGCCAGGCTCCTCTCTGCCTGGCAGTAGTGAGTCAGGATTCTCAGCTTCTCGGAGGAGAGCAGTAGCAGCTCCAAAGTCCTGCTCACAGCTTGGAAACATCTCTGATTCCTTCGTTAGATGTTGGATTATGTTAGGACTTAGCAGTCTCCAGCTGAGCTTGCAAGAGATAACAGACTGTGCCCCTGTAAGAGCTTGCAGTTGAATGGGAGGCGATGGGCAGACAAAGCGACTTCAGATTTTGCCAGCAGACCGATGCGTGCACATTTTTGTCTTCTGGAGTGAGAGAACGGCGTAGAGATTTTCATCGGTATTGCCCAAGAAAGCACGTGCTTCAACGCAATGCAGCTCGGGGCATCGACACAAGCAGGCACAGGAGGAGCCCAGGCTCCAGCAGCTCCTCCAGGAACACGCAACAGCCAGAGCCGACGCCAGAGCAAGAGTAGCTGACAGTGAGCTGCCGGGTGGATTTTGGTCCCTGTGGTCCCTTCAGTCCCAGGATTTTCTGATTCTGAGGCCTCCGGGGAGAATATCACTAGCTAATGCAATTTGAGACCCATCACTCAGTGAAACCCCGTGGGAATTCAGCACCAACTCACTCCCACCTTTGCTGAGCTCATTGCTTTTGCTGCAAGAACTGCTGTGCTCAGGTGTTTGTTCCCATCTTTTTCTGACACCAAAATGCTTGTTTTCAGTGAAGGAATGCCATCACGCGTGACGAAGCCCCGGCTGCCCTCGCAACCAGCACGCCATGCGTTTGTCCTGCTGCAAACCCAGGTAGTGCCATGGTCCCGAATGAGGCATCTCCACGTAAGAGGGCGGACAGGCAGGTGAGGAGTGGATCAGCTGGGGAAACCTCCCGTAGATCGAGCTGTGTGTGAATTTAGGGGTCGAGTAAGGATAGAACAGAGGCGCTCAGCCAGCCAGGCTGGGATTGTGTTCATCTCCTCCTACGCCTACACATATGAGTCTGCTCCAGGGAAGGAGACCTCTGCAGCCTCTGCTGGCTGCGTGAAGATATCTCCATTAGCTGCAGTGGGAGCCTGGAGAGGGGACTTGGACATGGACACCTGCGGTTCGGTGAGCTGCGACCCTTCCTGGGAATTATGCCTGCTTGCTTTGCTGAAGGCCCATCCACAAAGCATCTCCCATGATGGATATAGGTGGCAGAACGATGTGCCACCGCTGAAACGTGATTTTCAGTGCAAAGCCAGGAGCATCCCACGAGAACCATGCGCAAGCCGTTATCTGCACGTGGGGCAGACTCGCCGGGGCCTTGGGAACCGCTGCTGAGCCTCGCAACGAAGGCGAGATGTGAAGGAAGAAAGCCCCGAGTGGGAGTCTGTTTTTCTACCAACTCTGAATTCAAAAGGAGCCGTGAGCGTAGAGACAGCTGAGCGACGGCGCGGCCTCCACTTTCCTTCTGCACCAGGAATTATTTCCGCTAAAAGGGCTGTTTTGCATTTTTTTTCTAATATTAATTTTCCATTTAATAGTGTCAGTCATGAAGCTCGGATACAGCGTGTGGTTATTCACATCTGAGTGCAAAAAACCAGGCTGGGCATTACGTTTTCCTGTGCTAGAGGTCCCTGTCAGGTTAATTTGTGGGCAGAAATATCTTTTTCCACGTTGCTGGGAGAATCAGCGTTGCATAGAGGATAAAATACTTCACTGGGTCCTGGGACATACAGATCTAGCACTCAGCTACCCAGTAACCTCCTGCTAAGTTTTTGGGGACAAGATCTGTTGCCTATTGGACGTTTGTGCTCTGTCTGGCACAGCAGGGCAGTCTGGGTGTTATTTTTATAGCAGTGTTAAATAACTCCATCTACAGGGTTTTGAAGGTAGGAGGGAAAGGGCTAGCCGTTGGCCCTCTTAAGTGTGACTTGGTGGATTATCTGTGTTCAGGGTCATGTAATACAGGAGATGTTGTGTGGCTCTGCAGCCTCATGTGTGGCTTCATCCACCCCTGGTGCTGCCTCTCTCTGGTGTCCTGGTGTTGGGCAGATCTCCATGGACGTTTTCAGTGATGGATGTCTTTCACATTTGGTTTAGATGAATCATACCCAAGAGCTGTGATAGCAACCACTGCCCGTGCTTACAGGAGGTGTCATAATGATGTAATGCTTTACCATATCAGCCTTTTCATGAGGCTCATCGGTTATAGTACCTCCTAGAAGAAGGTCCTGCCTTGGAGACATGGGAGAAGATTGCTCTGAACTTGCAGAATTGGGCATCTGAGCATGAAGCATGAAGTGACACATTCTGGCAGCCTGCTCTCTTTGAAAGTAGGCTCCTTTATAGCTTTGAGGACCCAAGCTGAAGTTCACATCAAGGGTGTGATGGATCAAGCATGGAGAGGGTCTTGTTTGACGTATTTTGACGGGTGGCTTGCACATGGCAATTCCCTGGCATCAGCAAAGCTGCTTCCCCAGGCCTGTCCCTACCTGTCCTCTTTTGCTTCGTTACTTACGCAGTACTCGTTGCTGTGGTATCAAGCTTTCTTCCTCACTTAAAATAAACTGTTTCCCATTGCCAGGATATGTTGGCCTTTTCTTTAATAAAAAGATGTATTTCAAATGGATGTGATCCCCAAAACTTGTGCTCCATCCACCGTTGCTTCCCCATTTCAAGTTATCGCAAGTATTTATGAAGCACTCACTTTTGTTGACCCTGGCTGTGTTTTGTGTCGTCCATTCCCTGCGGCCATTCTCCATTTCCATGCTCGGAGGCTGTGGAGTCGCAAAGCACAAGAGATGGATATTGGGCAGCCACTGCCCTGCAACCTAGAGAACCTGTAATGTTGCTTTACTTAAAACCTGCAGTCCTGAATTCAATTGAGTGCAGTACCAGAAGAAAACTGCGTTAGGTTCTGCCTCTACTAGTGAACACACCTGTACACATATTTAACAGCGAGAACATGACTTGCAGAGAGTTATTCATCCCATCCCAGGCCACTTCCAACCACCGACCTTCCTGCTCTCCTGTCCTACTTCACAGCTTGTCTCAAACTGGAAATAACAATGCCTCTGGGCTCTCACGGCCCGTCATCGTCCCTCAACCTACGCAGCATCTGAGAGTGGATGTCCAAAAGCACTTGAAGTGCCGACTTTGTACAGGCTGCCCTTCTGTTTCTGCTCTGAGCTGTCCTGTCACACAGGCTTGGGAAACAAAGCAAGGACAACCAGGTGGTGGAATGGCTCAAAAGCCTCTTTTGTTTGAGCTTTGCCCTTGAAAGGCAAAATGATGTCACGGAGGAAAGGTAAAGGCATGAGAAAGCTCCGTCTGACATTGACACCTGAGTTTAGGAAGTTAATTGCATAACCTGCCTTTGCCACACTCCCAAATCCTGTGTCTTGACACTCCCAAATCCTGTGTCTTGGGAGCACTGTATCAAAAAGGAGGACGTGAAGAGTCCCGAGCATCATTCAGAGGTTTTCTAGCTCTACTTAATGGTGTCCCTGTTTGTGCGTCACAGTGGTCTCTATCGTGCCGCATCCGGCACAGAGTTCACAACACGTGTGCAGATGAATTATAATGACTTGAAAAATAAGATCTGCCCAAGGAGTCTTGGGCAAGTCTTGGAGGCAGGTCAGCAAAGAAGTGATTAGCTTACAGGCTTAATCAAAGAGAAAATTCTAATAAGATGTCATGTTTTCTGGCTGCTAATAGCAATGGGGATGCAGCCACAAATGAAGAAATGCATTTTAAACCTCCTATACAAGAATTTTCTGCAGGAAGGATAATAATGGCACAAGCTCAACGAAGTACAGGGAGGTACTCTGAGGCAAACGAACTCCCGCGGATAACAGAGAACAAGGAAAGAAAAAGAAGGGGGAAAAATCCAGCTGGGTTGGAGCAGAACTGAATCCTGGAAATACTCCAGGCTTTGGAAATCAGTAGGTTTCTGGTTCTTGATGGATCCCTCATGGAGCTTAACAAAGACTGGAATATAAAGATATGTTAATACCTTTTCTTTGGGAGTTGTTTGCCTCTGTTGTGGACTACGGGACTTTACCCTCAAGCCTAAAAATAGGGATAATTGATGTAATCCTAAACCAAGGAACATGCCAGCTGACTGCACAGATTATAAGCCTGTCTCCTCAACACCTGGAGGGCGTGGGGTGACATGCAAAGGGGATGTTTTTTGAATGCTGCCCCCTGATCATCATGCGTGATGAAATAACAGCGGGTGATGTGAGCGAGGGGTGGATGGACCAATCTGGAAACCCATTGACCTTCAGGAAGCTGATGCCTTCTCTGGAGGTCAGCCCATACCTGTGGGTTGCTGTGGAAGATAGCCATTCACAAGGGAAGGAGGTGACTTTTCTGTCTGAATTTCAGGTGTATTGAACTAGCTACTGCTGCCTTCTTGATATAGATTCAACCAGCGCAGACCCCTGTGCTCAAGCTGAAATTCCCTCTTAGTTTTAAAAATGAAGGCTGGCAGCATGCTCTTTGCAAGAGGTATCCAACTCCGAGATGCACCTCCACGTTAGTCTGAAGGAGGACATCTCCACCAACGTCCTCGCAGTAGGGGTGGCCTTTGTTGCCTGCTGAGAACCATTGGGATGGGCTTGAATCCTGTGTCCAGGCTTTTCCCCATGTAGACAGGATTATTTTTTCTCTTTAATCAGTGCCAGTGGGATCAGAACAAGGACTTTGTGATGTAGAAACAGCTGTTTGCAAAGAGCCTTCATCAAGGAAGAGTAGCTCTGTAGGGTCCTGCTGGTCACCATGGCCTGGCTTCAACCAGGATCTTTAGAGACCATCTAGGATGTGTTGAGATCTATCACGCAATCCAGCGGACAATATGGTAGGGTTCCTTACCACGCCTATACTAGCATTGCCATCCCAAAGAAATCCTAGGCACATCCAAAGTGCTTGTTTTGATGCACAGTGGGACCAGGGACCATTCCCAACAGGCAGTTTGGATGTGACTACCCTGTTCTGGATGCCAGGATAGTTTAATAGCAGAGACATACAGCGGAGACTGTAGAAAGGTCCCTGGCTCTAGTTTTCTCTTGGTGCTGTGACCGTCTTTACTCGTTGGCAGCAACAAGAGTCAAAAATGAAACCATTTAGTGAAGAGTCCAGACTGGGAGAGGCAGGATGGGTGATGGCTGTCTTGATTCATCCCGTGTCCATGTCCTGGCAGGGGCAGCCAGTTTGGGAACATGAAAATGGGAAGCAGGAGGACTCGGGGCTGCAAAGGAGATACTGGTCTGTGCCCAGACCATCCTATGGTTGGGATGCGGATCAGCAGTGGCCTTAACGAGCTGTGAGGCTGGAGATTTTAAAGCTCTTCTGGGCAGAGTCCTCATGCATAACATAACTGAGTCTTCATTAGGTCTGGTACATGCTTCTGAAAAATTAATAATGCACTTGCGGATCTTAGTTAAGGAGCCTGCTCTGGGCAGCGAGTGAACGTCCCTGCTGACGGGGCCTGAAAACCTGGAGAGCAAAGTGTTGGTTGCTATTTATTCTCTTTTATTTAGCATCTATATTTAATGCTTCGCCTCTTTCAATGGCTTTGCAAACATGAACGAATTAATTGGAAAGTTACTGCAGTGCCCATAACAAGTAGAGCCCTGCTAATTAGTCAGGGTGGGGTGTTCACGTATCTCTGCTCAACAGGCTACTTGGAGTGTTCGTGTTTACTTTCTTCCTTCCACTCCAAGTGCTGCTTTCAGCTGCACTTCACTGATGGGGGAAATCCAAGATTCAGCAAAACTGCTTTCTGAAGGGTTTTTCTTAGAAAGGAAAAGCGGAACCTCTGTGCTCTAGAAAGAGGAGTTACATTGATGCATTTAATTTCCCGATTTAAAATGACTTAAACGTGTCCTTTTTCCTTCCTTCCTCTTTCTCTTTTTTTGAAGACTGATCAGATAGCATTAAAAATATACCTGGCTGGGAGCGTATCTCTAATTAATTGCATTGCAGCAAATGAGACCGTTTCAATAAATCCTCCATGCACATTTTAGACCTTAATCAAGTGGTAACCTATTTGACAGTGCATTTCAGTGAGCTAGGTAATTTCACCCCTGTTGGAATAAGGCTTATTCCATAGAAGTGATTAATGAATTAGGAGTTGTAGGTCATTCTGTTATTACAGTCACTGTGAGGTGTGTTTCTCTTTTGCATCCATGCCCAAGAGAGAGTTTTCCGAGTGTCTTCCTCAGCTGGATAACTTCTTGCCTCTCCACCTTATCCATCAAAAATCTCCCTGTAATATTAGTGGGAATATGGTGGAGCAGGGAATGAAGGCAGGGGGAAATTAGGTTGCTTTCAGTGGGTTATCCTGAATTTGTGGCCGATAGCACCCTCCAGTCATATGAAAATTGATGGGAACTGAGCTTGCTTTCTCCATCATCGTGGCTTCAACTTGTACCCTGCTTCTGCACGGGTCACCTGTGGATGATTCAGTGGGTTAGCCCTTGAAGCAAATGGAGCCGGTCAGAATAGTCCGTATCTCTTTTAGCTCTCTGAATGGACACCTCCAGCTTTCCCTAGTGACCTTGATGGGAAACCCGACAGCATCTCCCCAAGGAGTCTTCGGAGATGTAGGGCTGAGAACAGCCCTGAGCTCATCCTTGCTTTGTAACTCAGTAGATCCTCCATGAGTTGAGGATGGCATTGTATAAATTAGCATTGGCGGTGTAGCCTTAGATATTATCACGTTGCTGTAAGAGTTTCAGAGTCCTCTAATCTGTCCTTGTACTGCTGAGTTTCCTGCAGCCCTTTAGTTTCATACGATATGTTGCCTTCAACTCCATGTAGCAGCACAAATAGGATTGAGATGCACAGTAGCAAAAATGAGCCAAAACAACCAAAAGTGGCCCAAATAAGAAATAAAAAGAAATGCAGAAGGGGTAAAAATTACCCAAATCCTAGAAATTATCAGGGTGGGGGATTGAGGGGCGGGGTTGTTGGTTGGTTGGTTGCTTGCGTTAGCAGCAAAAATACATATGTCTGTAGTGTTGGACAAGACTTACAGACTCTTGGACTCCTACTCATTTGTGAACCTGCTTACAAGTCCAAGAGGCTGTAAGCCTTGTCCAGCAATATAGACATAGGTATTTTTGCTGCTTTGCAGACAGAGCCAGCCAACAGGCTGCCTAACTTTGTGGTGTGTTGTTTATCCCCTAAATCCCAGCTGTGACCTCTAAGCCCAGGAGAAACAATTCTCTGGTCCCATCCTTCTCCTTCCTGCTTTGTCTTCTCTCCGGCCATCCTGGCAGCAGGAATTCCTCTCTGACTCTGCCCTTTTTGCTGTGCATCCCTTCCTGGGTGTTTCCCCTCCAAAGCCCTGCACCGACCCCTTGGATGCTCCTTTCCTGGCTCTCCTGGTCCTTCCGTCCCCTCCAAGATGCTGCCTCAGCCCACTAGACTCCAGGATGCTGCTGCTGCTTTGTAGCCTCCCAGGAACGCCGTGGCATTGGGTTCATCCCCGCCACCGAGACATTTCGACAGGGCTGTTACAGAGGCCGGGGTGATGCTCTGCTGGAGGGAAACGTGGCCAGCACACATCAGCTGCTACACAGCCGCGGCTTTTTCCGGCATCAGGCTTGGATAATCCCCTGTGCCTTTAAACACGATGAACATCAAAGCCAAACAGTGCAGAGGAATTCCCCCTTCCCGCTCCCGCCTCCCAGCCCTCACTCCCTCCTTTTTTCGTTTAAATTTTAGGAACTGGAGAGCGGATTGCGGCTGACACAGATTTGTAGCCGTCTCCATGGCTACAGAGACGGGCGAGTTGTCTGTGGAGCGCGTTCATTGTTAAGTTTCTAATTTCAGCGAGGTCGCTGGATGGTTTTTCTCCTTTTTTTTTCCACAGCCCAGAGATACCCTGGAGAGGGATGAGAGCTGTCGGTGCCCCTGTCTCCCCCTGCTTTGCTGGCACTCTCCCTTGCTGCATCCCTGCTATCCTCGGAGCAAAAGCACTGGGAACCATCCTCCAGTTTTTGAAGCCTTGCTGTTTATTCCCCGTCTGCCTGTTCCTCTAGGTATTCGGCTCACATCTGCCTCGGCAATTCCCACCGCTCCCTGAATTTCCTCGGTGCTTTCTGAGATCTCGTCTCCCCTCCCTGCTGCCTCCTCTTGCTCGCAGCCTTGCAAGCACAGACCTCCCTGGGCGCAAACCCATCCCGGTGCACAGCCAGTGGGATGCTGGGCAAAGGTTAAGGTGCAACAGGCGTTGCTGGCCACTCGCACGTGCACACCCTAAAGGACACCCCTTATGTGGCTGTGCTGGCAAATTCTGGCCGAGGAGAAGGGGTACAGCATTACCCATGCCTTGCATGGGGGAGAAGCGGGATGTGGCCACCCATTTTGCGGAGTTTGAGATGGCACCGGTGTTTCAAAAGTTTTTGACCTTCCATTCTCACCTCAAAAAAAACCCACACCTGCACGCAGACTTGGGAATTTTTAAAAAACTTTTGGTCTTCCAAATTAGGATTAACGCTGCCTCCCTCCTCAAGTCATCCTCTGATGCGTTGCGGGGAGAGAGATAGTGTCCCTTGTGCAGATGCTCTGGAGCTCAGGTGACCTCGTTGGCATTTCCCCACGACTCTCAGGTCTCCCTCGCTCCTCCCAGAAGACATGCAGAAGTTCAATGCACAAACTTGGCCACATCTGCCCAACACAGTGCTGGGCCCTAGGTCTCCTCGATGACAAAGTAGTAGCCCTGATGTGCTGTAATCATCATCTTTGTGCTCTTTTCTGTTAGGTATCTGGAGTGATATGAGAGCTGTGTTGTAGCCTGCCAGAGTGACGTATCTGTAGGGTGAAGCTGAAGGGCTGTGTTGCTTCTCCCAGGAAACATGAAGGTGGCTGGGCTGGTGGTAGAAGACTGTGCTGGATGAGGGCGGGCAACCTGCTGCGATTTGCCTATGTCGTCTACGGGGAATGGTCACTGCCTGGGAATTGTTTGAGTCAGTGTGAGTTTCCATCAGTCAAAACCATGTCACAAACCCTGCCAACCGTTAGCAATGTGGATCATCAGTCTCCCAGAGGTGAAGCATGTGCCCTGTTTTAGTTGGCTGTAGGGGCACCTACGCAGGCAAGAAGAACTTGGTGGCAGATAGCTGGTGGCAGAGTGGAGTGTCAGGATGCTGGCCACAGTTTGCCCAGTCTGGCCAAACTCCATGAGCAAGGTCAGGTCCTATCAGGGAGTGGCTGTGCTCAGGCTGTCCTCCTTAGTGGCTTGGGTTAAGCTGGTCTTGTAGCAGAGAGTTGAGGCATTGAGTTTTAGCTCCAGAAGGAGAGCCAAGAATGGACAGCTGTATGGTCAAGGACATGAGTGATCCCATGAACGTTGCCTTGTCCAACACTTCATGTTTGTCCAGCGCAAACCCCTCCTCCCTCAAAGCAAAAAAAACCCACCTGTGTTTGGCCCATGTGAGAACAAGTCTGCTGCAACCTACAAAGCAGCTTGTGCAGTGGGTTGTCAAGCAAAGAAGAGGCCATATGGCCTCTCGTTGTCTTTTGATCCCAATACAAGACTCTTCCATTGGGTACTCTATGAATTTGACTCCTTGTTTTATGAATGGTATGCATCTGTGCTTGAATATACTTTGAAAGCCTGAAGAATAGCAGCCAATGAAGGGCAGGAAAGCTGGGCATTCTTCAAGAAGGAAGTCTTAAAGGCGCAGGAGCAGGCTGTCCCCATACGCCGTAAGATGAACCGGCGGGGAAGACGACCGGCCTGGCTGAACAGGGAGCTCTTGCTGAGACTCAGGAAAAAAAGGAGAGTTTACCACTTTTGGAAGAAGGAGCAGGCAACTCAAGAAGAGTACAGGGACCTCGTTAGGCCAAGCAGAGAGAAAATTAGAAAGGCAAAAGCCCACCTAGAACTCAGTCTGGCCACTGCTGTAAGAGACAATAAA
>VYZW01041453.1:0-58686 GCA_013401315.1 Balaeniceps rex | reverse complement strand
GTGTTACTTTTCCAGCAGACGTTGGGGTGGTTGAAGTCCACCTAAAAAAGAACCTAATAAAGTGCAATGTACATGTCATTAAAGAAGTAATGTTTTGGTTTTACAGAGGGGAAATAAGGACCCTGGGTTGAAACATACATTTGAGTTGTCAGCAGCTTGGTCAAGGCACGTTGATTCTCATTTGTGAAAACAGAAATCGGCAAATAGCTACCATTAACTAGCTTTAACTGAAAACAGAGGTAGGTCAAACCACCCTCAGGATCTATCTCTGTTTTGGGCAAAGTGTTCCAACAGTATGCAATAGTCTGAAGGAATTGCATCCAGCTTTTCTGGATCTTAGCCCTGTATCTTCAAACAGTCTGGATGTCTGTTAGAAGAATCAGGAATGGTTTTTTCTGATGCTCATGTGCCTTCACACATCAGCACAAACACTCAGCTTTGGAGTCTGAGCTCACACCTTCCTTTTGCTATATAAAAATAAAAATATGCTAGAATATTAAATGCAAATTGCACAACAATAAAACTATCTGTAAGCAGGCCGTAATATTCACAGACTCCAATGTGTAGAGGGTAATTGCAGGACACCAGCTGCTACTATGTTAAGAAGCGGATTTCTTCATTTTTTTCTTTTTAAAACATCTGTTCTGTTTATAGAACTCTTCACTTTGGAGATTTTTAATTCCTTTCAAGTATATAAAATAATTATACCTGTCAGTTTCTATTTGATTTACTTGTAAAGATTTGGATACTTTTCTTTTTTATCATTTCAAATCCCAATAATAAGGGTAATCAGTCATTTGCAAGGCTATGTAAGAAATAATTTTGTCATGTTGTTCCCCACTACTATAATGATGCAGTGTTTCACCAGATTGAACATAGCATATCTTGTTGAAAATTGTATGAAAACGATAATGGCAACTCCTGATTTCTTTGAAATCTCTGAATCTGAAGAGACCCTGGAGAACTGGACAGATTCTTTTATAATTATATCAAGCTGAATCAAGAGCAATTTCTGTGAATAGAAAGGAGTTATTGGTATTAACACCAGTGAAAACAAAATTTGGCTAGCGTCCAACAGGGAGAAAACCTACTGTCTTTCTGCAGTTATTTGTTTATTCTCATTTATTGTTATGTCTACAATAGCATAACTTTACCAGCAAAATGTGCAAAGGCTCTAGGTCTGCATGCAAACCTCTGGTCATCTGTTTTAGTGAGATACCACACTGGCACAGGATGTTGTTTGGAGCAGCTAGCAGCATGGGCACCTAAAATCTAAATTCACTCCTCTAATGTAAGACACCTAACTGAGGGTACTAGATCCCACACTTTGATTCGTCCCATGACGAATTGTAGGCATCTTCAAGAGTAATTCAGATTTTAGGAGATCAATTATTCTGGGAAGGTACCTACCATGTTCCAATGCCTACAGAGAGTTGAGGAGAAATGTGCTTCAGGTAAGAAGATCCTAGAGTTTGATACAATAGAACTAAGACTACATTGTTTTCCCTACATTCACTGTTTTAATTAAATAACTTGCGGTATCATTATGTTACACTGTGCTAAAAAAAATATGTAGTCTATAAAGAAGGATCCATCATGCAGTAGTGGAATTTATGAGAGTTCTTCTATATAAGGAGGAAAAACTGTATTTCTAATTTTAAGCTGTTGTACAGGGAAGATTAAGGCAAGAGAAAAAACCAAGCAGAAAGAACAGCATGAAAGTAGCAATGAGATAAATCTGTGCAGTATCTCTCCACAACAGTCTCCAATGTTTTGGGAACAAAATAACAGCTGTCTTTGCATCTTCTGCATGTACAGATCTTAAACAGAGCAACCAAAGATGGAGAGAAAGGGATAAGATTTCATAGGTCACAGTTACTAGATTTGTGGTACCCAGAAGCAGGGAGACTTGAGGAAGGATTTGAATTGGGAGGATGAAACTTTCAGGGTGCCAAGAAAAATACATATATATTTTGCTTGCTATATAGAGACATATTTAAAAAAACTTTAAAATGGAGAAATGCCATCTGTCATTGTATTTAGGATACCAGAGTCGCAAAAGGACTTAGGAACATGGAATATGCCTACTCTGGATGCTAATTAGACTCCTAACATTCCCATTTCCTCAGTTATTGCCTGGACTTTTGCAGTCATTTGTAAAGGTCCTATGACATTTAGACATCTCTCCTTGCGCATGACCAGAATACTTTCCGCTGTACTAGTGCTAAGCAGCTACATGATTATGTCCCCAGCGAGGTCATGCACATATTCCTACACATATTCTACCTTCAGGACTTAAATCAGCTGTTGTCTCCAGAGTGCAGCTATGAAGACCTTTACTCTAGAGGAAGCGAGCCTTTCTCCTTCTCACTTGCTGCTATTGTATCTGATAATCTCCTGGTCAACATACCTTCTGAGGCTGTGCTGGTCTTGGGTTCATTTCTCCCTACCAGCTGAAAATACCTGAACCTGCTTCAAAGACAAGACTGTATTAGGTGGTTGCTGCTTGGCTCTCCTGTGTGCGCTCAGAATGATTATCCCTTGGTTCTGGGCTGAGGAGGAGGAGGAAAGGGAAGAAGGTCCTCTTTAGCCTTGTTTCTAGGGCCACCATGTGAGATGGCTGATTTGGTGGGGGGTTCAGTTGGGAATTTCAGTACATTAAATAATGGTATTTAGAAACTCACTCTTGTGCTTTGTGAAGCTATGAATTCAGTGTTAAAAAAACTGAAAGAGACAAGCACATCTTTCCAGCAGGAACATTGGCGCCTCTGATCCTGAGAGGCAATAATGACATTTCTCCCATAGCATTTCTTGCCAGCTTTAGATGTCCTCTCTCCATGGCTCCTGTGCATTGTACAGGCAGCCAACACCCCTAATTCAGGAGTGCAGACGCCACTAGGCAGCCCACTTCAACAGTCACCACGGGAAATCTCAGAGTTATAATGCTAAATGTCTTTTAAAAAGATATCTTTTACTAGTAACAAGCTTTTACTTTCCTTTTTATTGCAAGAGATAGACATTTACCGATCAGCTATGAGATGATAGTTTATAATGGAAATAGCATAGTCAAGGCACAGTGAGCTTTGGAGACATCAGGGGAAGACCATAGGATAATATAATTATGCTTATTTTTTGCACAGTACTTTTCTATACAGGACAAGCATACTAAAATAAGGCAGAGGAACCTCACTCAGCTCCAGGTAGGATTTCATCCCATGCTTTACTGGAGAGCTCAGCACAATAGCAACATCATTTCACACCCTACCACAGCACTGATTTTCATTACAAACCTGTACAGATAAGTTTGCATTCAATATTTATTTTTTATTGCCAGCCTTTCTACTACCTGTTAACTACTCAAAATGACAGTGCCATTACTGTTCCTGTTGTTCAATTATCTTGCACAGTTTTCCTACTTCTTTGCCTGGGCAGGCAGGAGGAATAGGAAAATTTAAAACGAGACACACTGGAGAATCTCCCCACTGCAGAATACTTCATGTGACTTGCTGCATGGAGGAAGCTGAATGCAGTACAAGGGATTTACATAAAGATGAAACTAGATTCTTAAATGCTTAAATGTCTATTAAATTATTATTTGCCTCTGCACTGATGTTGAGTGGTCTAGTAACAAAAAATTTTACACACTGCCAAAGAACATTCAGACTAACTTAATTTCACCACCAGTCACTTTTACTGTTTTTGTTCTGCCTTGTAGATTACATTTAAGGTACTCAATGCTAATACAATTTTATTCTATTAAAAAAAACCCAGTCTAGTGCAGTAGTATAATCTGCCAACAGTACCTTGTTTTATCACCAGAGTTCTTTAAAACTCAAGGCAGTTGGGGTTGGAGATATCACTCTGTCCCAGTTTCCCCTTTGACAGATTGATCTCAGTTTGGAGGAAGCAGACTGGGAAGAAAGAGGAAAAACTTGTTCTCAGCAGCAGAGGACCAAGGACTCCATATTGTTGCTTACACCCAAAAGTGTCTGGACACCCTCAGCATCCAGCAAACCTCTGCAACAGCCTTGGGTTGAAGCCAAAGCGCATGCTTCAGACAAAGATCTCCTTGTCAGCTTCCAAATAAGCTAAGTCCCCTGACAAATCTTCATGTGTCTCAAATGTTCAACCTTTTTGGTCACTGACTGACAGAGCTATCATATAATTGGGTGCCAGGAGGGTGCATAAGAAATAGGTCATATGGCTCACTCTCTGGAGATGTCTATCCTTACACTGAGTGTAAAGGCAGCCTATGGTGATTTCATGTCCCTGTCTGCAAATAAAACCCCTGAAGCTAGTTCTTCCAGTCTCTATTACCAGTAGAGGACTGTGCTGCCATTAGTCTGTATTCTTGACACTGAGAGCCCTTTTGCAATCCCGTCTCAGTGTAAATGCCAGCTGTGTCCCAGCTGTATAGCAGAGTGAAATCTGGGTGACAACCAGCCCTACCTTCCTATGCCCTGGTTTCCCTGGAAAGGGAACTCGGATACACATCCCAGGCAGAAGTTGCAGTGTGGTGCAACTGTCCCTGCATCCCTACAGATCCCATCTCTAGATGACTGAATGATTCCCAAGTCCACCATCTTCTACGGCATTTCCTGATCTGCATGCTAGCTGCTGGGAAACCCATTCCTAAAAACTTAATTCTCCTCATGCACTGGGAAAGAAGCATCTACACGTAGCTCATGTTGCTGAATGGTATTGCAGGACCTGGGACAAGGGACACTCAAACAGAGCCTGAGAAGATCCAGCTCTTCTTTTATGTCCTTATTTCACTGGGGATGTTTAATCAGGTCTAAATACAAGAAACATTTGCACCTTTACCAAAGAGGACAGATGATGGGTTCCAATACCTCTAACTTGCATGTAAGTGTCAGGTGGCTAATAAAACAATCTGCCTAGAAAAAAATGACTGTATTATATATGCAGGCAATGCAGAGAGGGAGGTGCCTTTGGAAATATCCAGAAGGAGATCCTGTCACTGTGAAGTGAAGTTCCTAAACTGAGAAGGTTTCCTTCAATAAAGTTTAGATAGTAGTTCTGTACTTAGCTAGGTGGACTGGACATTCTTCCAACGCCCTGAAATAATGTAGCCTCAGCAGCAGCATTATCTCTGCACACCTTTCTTCATCTTTCTTTCCTTGAAAATTTAACAAACATGTTGGATACCTGATTACAATAATTACTCTTTCCCTGCAAGCACCTAGTTGTTGATTGACTTCCTTGGTTTTGGGTCCTGTCACAAAACACTTTTCCCAGAGACAAAATGATATGAAAGGCTTTTCCAGGATGGATCCAAAGCTGATCCAAGATGAGAGCTCTACTGTTCCTGTGTACATGTCATGGTTATGCAACTAATTCAATTAGTTGCAATAGCTTAATTTCTTTGGAAATCTGAAGTGTTTCCTCAGCTAAATTTGCACTCTCTTGCATACCCAGAGGTTGAGGCATACTGTCTCAACCAGTTTTGCCATGTATCCTCAGTCCATTCTGCAGATGAGAATCCAAAGACCTCTTTTGCCTCTGCTCACATGCAGAGCCTTATTTTCTGATTGAAATTGGCCTGCTGCCTTCAATAAATATATCCCTGCACACTGCTGCTCAATTCCAAGACAGTGTAGGTGAGAAAAGGTTAATGCTGGAGTTTTGGCAAATATTCTTCATGCAATAAAATTATCCCAAGATCCAAACTGAGTTGGAAAAGCTATTGGAGCATTGTCATTTTAAAATATGGACACAAACTAATCCCTCATGTGTTCTCAATGGAATTCTTTAGGAACATGTTTGGACTGGTTTCTGGGGTTTTGGCCAAATACATTCCATTAGCCTGTGTCAGTCTCTCAAATAAATATTGTAGACTTTGTAAATGTATCAATGATGACTGCCATTTTTCTGTAAAGTTCTTACGTAGGCAATATTTCATGGTGAACATGGTAGAACAGCTAACTTAGAGAAGATTCTGAATAAAATTCATTCTCTTATGTTGTAGTACCACAGTTGTGGATAAAATCCTCTGAAGGACGAGCAATGAAATAATTATTGCATCAAGAGGATAGTACTTTGAGGTATATACCAAAGGGGAATGGCTAATGTGTGTCAGTTTGTCATCATTTTAAATGCAGCCTGATGCTTTAGGAATAAATCAGCATAATTCCCATGATTTGTCATCACTAGAGCTTTGCTGATCTACGACAGTCAAGAACTAGATCCACAACACAGTAATATTAACTGTAATTATTGTCATTTATATGCCTAAAAGATTTTGCATGCACAGTTTGCCAACCCAATTGGAATATAGCTTGAACACTGAGGAAACATACTACTGTATTTGGACACAACAGATACGTAAAGGCATCTGACTGTATAGGGCACCGAATACAATGATCCCACATATTTGTGACTACAATTTGCTTTCTCCAGGTTCTGCTACTTTTTGCAAGCTTAAGGCTTATGTAGGAGATGTTTGACACAAGTATAAATATGGGTGTATTGCTAATGAAAGATCTACAGCCCAAAATTGATCAAACTCCTCACATTAGTGCAACTAGCAATATCCTCTATTAGTTCCACTCACCTATGGTGATCCGTACTTCCAGACAAAAGTCTTTCATTTCTAAATATTCTGAAGTTTGGAAGACAGCAGCAGGTTTTTTTTCTTTTTTTTTAATGTATTATTTTATTATTAGGGCAACTGAACAGTAGATAATGTTGTCTGGTCCCTTTCTCAGTTTAGAAGTTTAACACCACTTGTATTCAGCTCTGGGGTTTTAACCAGCACCCAACATATGGTGAACTGGAAAGTAAAAGCAGCCCCTAAAACCTACACCATGAGGGGTTTTGGACTGATAAGCTACAGAAAATTTCCAGAAAACACGTTTTCTTCATTCTGGACCTGGACTTCCAGCGGGTTGTTGGGGACCCCACAACAGGGATCTGGCCCTAGTATAGCACAGAGGACTCAGAATATGGAGACCTCAGATCATCTGGGGAGACCTGGGAGGCCACACTGCCAAATGGGGAGCTCAAGAGGAGACTGAGGAGACTGCTTGCAGGTGATCTGGCTGCTCCCATGCCCTGGCAGCTCACACACTACTATGGTCTGGAGCAGGGAGGCAGGAGAGCAGGTAGGAGGCAGCCCAGAGGGCAGCCTGCCAGCCTCCCTGCTGCTCAGCAGAAATACTGGGGTAATTCCAGAAGAAAACTGTCCCACTGGGAAATTTTTTGCTGCTCTACATGTGTCAGAGCAAAGTTCATTTTGGCCCCATGAGATTTAGGGTGTCTTTGTTGGACCACGAATTAAAAAAAAAAAAAAAGAAGGAAAAAGAAAATATTGAGAAATCAGAAAAAGCACTTGTCTGTATGGCAGGAAAGAGACATCTAATGAAAAGTTCTTGTAATTTAGTAAAGGCAGTTTGTCCAGTTAACAAAATAATATGAAATGTCAACTCTGAACCAGACTGTACTCACTGACTTCAGCAACACTTCTAAGAACATGGAGTGATGCTTCCTACTGCTCCATTTCCCAGGACCTGGCTGAATAAGGGTCCTGTCTTCGCAGCATCCTTCCTGTATAAGCAAACAAAAAAGACTGATGGGAATTTATTGTTTTGAAGAACGTTGTAGCTGAGCGCTACTTCCTTCACACACTCTGGCTGACTCCTTACAAAGCTCTTTGCCTTACCTCCTGCCTATTTCACAGGGATCTGAGCTTTACCACAAGTAAAACACATACAGTACACTTTGGAAATAATGAGATGAGCATTCTCTGCTCTGCTATTTCCAACATTCTGTGTAACTGCTGTTATTAACCCAGTTCCTTTGTGTTGCCTGAGAAATGCTCTCCCCTGCTGGAAATAATAGAGGATAATGCAAAGAATAGCAGAACACTTTAGAAGCATCTCAAAAAAGCTTTCACTTGGTCAAACCTCTTTTTTTAAAATCCTCTCTATTTTACTTTTTGCATCATGTTTAGCTGTACAATACACTTTTTCAAGGTCAATATATACACTCAGGATCCACTTGGACTCCTTGGGATATTGTTGGGTTTAACCTCTTTTTCCTTTTTTTAAAGAAAGTTTTGGTCTTGGTTTTGCAGATACATGACACATTAAGATGCACATTAAAATTGAAGTTTGTTTTAAAGGTTTTCAAAGCAAAGAGATCCCCATTTTTATTTCCATGCTCCTTTTTACAAGGGAAGCCATGCATTTCTTGGCTGTTATTGAAGCATCTATATTCAATACAGATTCAAACCTCTTCAGTGTCTCTAGGTTTAAAGGGTTTCTTAGAGTTTCAAATTCTACCTTGCATGATGAAAGTTGGTTTTCTGTCCTGTACTTCCAATGAATTCTGTAAGATATTAACTTGGAAATTGCAGCTCTGGAAGAAATATCCAAATGCCACATTTTCCAGTTCTGGTACATTTCCTCTGACATTTTGTCAAACAGTACGCTGCTTTCAATCTCATTTAGAAGAATGCAGCAGAACACTGCATGCAGTATTTGCTCTGTTCTTGGCAGAATCCATGCTCCACATCTGTCCCTCTTTCTGGAAAGGATGACCTCCATGGATCCACTCCTCTTTCTGCTGTGCTTCTGATATCTTTTATTGTGGGAACCAAACACTGAATTGTTGGCAGTGCCTACTGTTTAATATAGCCTTGCTTCCAAAAGCAAAGAAAATCTCTCAATTTATTTTTTTTTAAGGGAAAAGGTCTTTTCTGGCCAGCCAGCAAAAGAATTCTGGCAAGAGGTTCTAGATTTGCAGCACTAGAGACTACACAGTCACTGGTGTCTAGTTAACAAAATTAAATAGCTGTCTATCCAAACTCATCTACAAAAAGTAATAGATCCTCCTCTGGTGGAAACATGTGCACATCTGTTAGCTCCAGCAACCTCAGACTCACCCATATTAGCTACAAATTTGGTTCAGGCTTCTTCCAGTTTTCTGAACAATCTTTATTCACGGTATTTTTTGTAATGTTCTTTTCTGATGTTGCTGTCCAGGTGAAATGTCCCCTCCCTTGTGCCACTCCTAATTTTGGAACATAAACCTCTTCACATAAAGCATTATAAAAGCCAAAAAAATCCACACTTGCTGCAAATCAATAATCACTGTTATTTTTGCACAGAGAGGACAAAACTGAGAAGGCAGTGGGTTTTAAAGGTAAGATAGTAGGATAGCTTAAGAAGAAACAACTAAAGAAAGAGGAGTTATCCTTCATGACAAGTCAAAGGTTGGTCAGCTCCCAGGAGCTCTGTATGACCTTATTCTTTCAGACTGTCTAAGGTTTATTAGCTGATAATTTTGTGCATATAAGGTGCACCCTACACTGCGTTGTCTTGGATAAGCCTATGCTAAATGCTACCCAGCGTTTTGCAGATAAATCTGACTATGACATTATGCATGTTTCCAAGCCAGCTAGATATAGTCTCTATATCTAGCTGTGGTCACACATAGGCCCAGACCTTTAATCTGAGCCCTTTGTTGGAAGTTCAGATTTCGCCAGATCCTAAATCCAGTGCTTTGTAGGGAGCTGGCAGCTATTTGCATGTTCTTACTACCACCCTTAGGTTTTGTTCACACTCAGGATCCAAGTTACTCCTATTAATGGACCTAGATGTTAGCAACGCAACATCTTAATGTCAGATGTTTTACACTGAAACTACTAGAAAGCTGAAAATGCCTCATCTAAGCTTCATCCCTTCACTACCTCTGAGATTTCTCCAGCATTTAAGCTGCAGAAAGCATCACTGCCTTTTCTCTATGCTATTTAAATACAGTGATATTCTGCCCTCTTGCTCTTTAAACAGTTTGCTTCCTTGTGCACTGCTCCCAAGCTCTTGACTTCTTGACACAAAAAATTAAGGATAAGCTCTGCCTGGCAGTGGGGCACCAAGTTCAGGTACCTGAATTAGGAATGCAGCATCCCTGGTCTCCCTGCAGGGTCTTTAGAGAGATATAGAAATCTGAGGAGGACAACACAGAGTCTCTATGTTATAATTCTGCTCTGAAGCACTCTCTAGAAGTGCCAGGCACTTTGCATTATCTTTTCAAGGAGTTTATTGAAACCTCCTGAATTACTTAACTTACATGTTTCAATTAGATTCCGTCAATACCTTCCCAGGTTTCCACCCTAAAATACCATTTGGTAGAGCCTAAAATTTATTCAAAACATGTCTGCTTAGAGGGACTTTGGAAGAGAGATGTAAAATTTCAGCATCTGTGATTCTGCACCACCCAAGCGTCCAGGAGCTTTGAAGCTGCCTATTGTGAAGAGAGCAACCCACCCAAGCTCTCCTCTCCAACCTCCTCAACCACCCCCAACCTCACAGCTTCAATGTGTTCATCATGAAGTTGCTTTCTTATCAAGAATGCTCAGAATTCACACGGTCAGGAAGGAATTTTTCCCTTAGAAACCCCTGTGAGTTGGTGTTTATCTGAATTTCCAGGTTGCAAAACAAAAATTTTAATGGTCTTAGTATTATTCAGATCAAGGAAGGAAGGAAGGAGGATCTCAATTTTCAATCAGTTCTGGGTGGAATGCATCGCAGTAGAGGTGTATTAGACAAGATCAGATCTGGTTCAGCACTCAGTACCAACATACTAAACAAAAAAGGTGCTTTTACTTCCTGGCCTACTGACACTGGGGAAACACTAGGAAAAATTCTGCTTTGCTTGTTTAGCCAAGCCATGGGGAGCTATTGGTCCAAACAGTTTTAGAAAGTGAGCTAGTTCTTAGCAAGGATGTTTTTTTCTGTGTACAATTTGAACTCAATAATCTAACTTAATAATCAAGTTGTCATTTTCTAACGGGCCTCTGGAATCTTCATCTAGAAAGCACATCACGCTTACAGCTCAACAAATCTGAAACCCCTGAGTGACTGTGGCGAGATTATTGATTAAAAAGAAAAGAAAAAAAAAAAGAAAAAAAAGTTAGAGCTACAGTGAACTTCCTGACACTGGAGTTTCTTGCACTATAGATTTCACATTTTCACCACCACAAGGACAAAAGCAGCTAAATTCACTGGAGGTTCAACAATGCTTAAAGGACCCAGCGAACATACATACACTATAACATGGGAGTATCTAATGCAAAATTTCAAAGGCTCGGTCATTACGAATTTTCCAGTTCATCTGGGTGACAATAATCTTCCAAAAGTAATCCCCAGCCAGGTATTAGGGGTGTGGACAGAAGACTGCAAACAATTGAGTTAATCCTTTTGAAGAATGTCCCCCCAGCTGCTGCCTTCTTTGAAGAAGACCCCTTCCCCAGCCTGAGATGTCGTTGCTGATGGTGCATGCTTGTAGTCCATTGGCCTTGTGAGTCAACAGAACTTAGTGTAACCCACCATTAAGGAAATGTTCCAAAAAATAACCCCCAAAGCCTGCGCTCTTCCTACCTGTTTGGCAAATGGAGGATTCACTGACGACATGAGAACAGCCTGTGGAGTTAGTGTCTAATATGGGAACTTTTGGGATTCCCACTTTTCTTCACATTAAGACATACTTTGTTGCTGTCTTCTCAAATGGAGCAGCAGAAAAACTACTTGCCTCTGCTTTGTGCAGATCTTTTACTTGAATAATTCTGCCAGATCTTCTGGGAAGAATGAGTTAAAGATAGGACAAACAGGAAGAACAACCTAAGGAGAGGTAAAAGAAGTGCTGTGCTGGATGGGTAAGTGAGAGGCAGAGGGCAAAAGAACAGCATGGAGAGGAAAAGAAGACAGACATGTAGAGGCAAAGCAAATGGAGGAATGGGATATGAGGGAAGCAGTAAGTTATTTCATAAAACTGAGCTGAAAAAAAAAGAAAGAGGCAGAGAAATGGTAAGAGAACAAATGGAGAGGCTAGAAGAATGGGAGAACATGGAGACTGTACCTTGATGGTCATTTAAGTTCCTCCTGCAAGGGCAGAACCTGGGAAAAATCCATGATTCTGGGCTGAGAAAACAGAAGCGCTACGAAGGACAATACTCATTGTTCCTGTCCTTGCAGTCAAGCTGAGCAGCAAAACACAGATAATTTTGCATGCCAGGTGACTTAAACATCAAGAGAGATTCACCACAGAAGCCAAACTCAGTTCTTGCACAAACTTTGCAATGAAGCCCTGGGGGCTAGTAGCGGGCTCTCCCATACCAACCCTGCACAGGTATGCACACATCAGAGGTTCATCCTCCAAAACCATTAACACTTGCTCATTATACTGGCAAAACTGGGCTGCTTCCCTTGTCTTGATAATTTGTCCTGTGGTTGATGCTTGCTAATCCTTTTTTCTTAAAATATTCTAATTTGATAGTTCTTTCTCTGCCAGCATCTTGTCATAAGTTAAAACCATTTTAAAATGACTTGTGGTTGAGTGAACAACATGAATATTGCAAAATAACTCTCGTTTAGGATATTTAAAGGGCTGTAATGATCTCAGGACTGAGATGCGTATTGCAATTTGAACAATGAATAAAAATGTGAGATTAGGAGCAAGATGCAGATGTAATGAGATTTTTTCAACACTTTTTGAGTCATTTTCACATGTGTCTGTTATGTGGGAGCTCTAGAAGCTGAGAAACAGCCCAGAACAAAACTTCCTCTTCATTATCACTAGGCTGTGAAGAGGAGTAAGAGGAATTAGGAAATGCAAGACTTAATGTTGTTTCAAGTATGGTTTTCATAACAAGGATTGAGTAGGAGGGATAAAAAGTTCCTACAGAGAACACAAGATGTATATGTGTAAAAGGAGAAATAATTTCTGCAGCTATGTCTAGACCAGTGTTTATGTAGTCTTGTAAATTAATTTGGCATATTGCCAACTAATTCCACTTAACACTCCCCTTGGAAAATTATGATCCAGATATTTCATAAAGCCATGTGTTTAAATCTTAAGGCTTTGGATGCATGGGATACATAGGAGAAGCGCTCACAGAGCCTTGCTCCAAAGCACAGGCTTAATTTAAACTGAGGACTCTGATCCCATCACAGTCAGCAGGCCTACAACCATGGATATAGCTAAGCACTTGTGGAACTGGGACCAAACTGCCCTTTTCGCATTCAAGCTCCTATTAACCTTTCTTAGAAAAAAAGTCTACAGTCATGAACACGTCCAGAGTGTGAAACTGGAAAGACTAAAGTAACCATGATTCTTCTTGTCATATCTAGAGCTCAAAGTCTTTCTGGGTGAATTCTCTCAGTGAGTTGTCAATGGATTTCTGGGACACATACATGGTGAAATTTAGCATTAAAAAAAATCAAAGAATAAAACGTTTTTGCACATTTTATTTGCTGTAATGAACAAATGTGGAATTGGGTATCATGGAGCATTTTATACAGTAATTGTTACATTTACAGGAGAAGGTTCAGTTTGGGCTCAAAACATTGAGTGGGGAGAGATTTATTATTTGGCTGGTGCTGCCTCTCTCCTACTGCCTTGGCACTAGAGGGTTTCAGGTGAAGAATATGATGCTACTTTAGCCAAAGCACACATTTTTCCTTCTCTCTTGAGAAGCTATTCCCCAACTTAAAGGGAATTGATGTTTTCACACATTGCTCTGTGTTCTCATGAAAGACTTGAAGGAGAAGCAATCTGAGGCTTTGCTGAGAGCAAAATAACATCATTTTATCTCCCAAAGTGTGAGGATTCCTGGGGACAATGCCTGGTTAGCCATCAACTACAGGCCATTGAAAGCAACAGAGTGGGTACTGTTTGACATCCTAGTGACTTCCAAACTTTGTTAAAGTGCTTGCTGTATTAATACATAGGATGTTTTTCTTGATGTTTACACACATACAAGGGATGCCCTGAACACTGGCAACCTGGTGCGCCAATATTCACAGTTCTGGCAAGGGACCCCTTGAAAAACATCTCTTCTTGCGGCCTGACAGCCTGGAAATCCCACTCCTAAGCCTGGCAACCAAATTAATTTTTGTCCAGTTAAGATAGTTTTCAACTTTGCTCTGACTGTTGTCTTACTCCCAGCTGAAAATCACTGCCTGCCACACAGCACAAGCCAACATGACTGTTATCTGCAATAACACTTCAGCCGTAAGGGGAATGCATCTGTGCCGCAGGGCCCTGACATCCTGAGAAGCTGGAGCGGGATTGCTCGTTCATCTCTGGCATCACTGGGCAATTTAACTTTGCAAGATTTTGGTTTAGTATCCTATAAAACAGACAAGGAAAGTAAAATCCATCACGGAGTCCAGGATGCTCCTATGTAATGCTGACCAGTGCCACCCTGAACCCAGCACAGGATGACAACTGGTGCTGGGGGGAACCAGCTAGGGAACAACTCTGGGATGTGACTGCTCATGTAAGAAAAAGGGTGCATCCCTATGATTTTAGGTCATTGTCTAAATGTGGATATACTCTAGTCTGGTGGGAGTTCACTGTAAGTGAACATCCATGGGCAGTTCTTTGTAGTGTAATGACTCAGCAGAAGAGCAAACAAGCCCCTGAAATCGGTAGCTCTTTTCTGCCAACAAGTAAAGTTAGCTGGCATAGACAGAAAGCAAAAAAACCTTCTCAGCTTGGCCTTCAGCCCAAGAAATTAGAAGAAAGATTAATTCCCTCTAACTTCAGCTGCCCAACTGGGGTCCCTGCATAGGCACCTTGGAAAGGTGCTGGAGATCTGAAGAGAACTCAAATGCCTCCTGAAGCTGCTAATCCATCAGGGCCAAGGACAGAGCCTCATCTCCACCCCCAGCTCCTACCCAACCCTTCCCAGAGAGCCTGTATGGTGGAAGAGGGAAAGCAGAATCAAAGTGGAGCACTCTCCCTTTTGAGATTAAGTCTTGGCTCTGTATAAAGTTGCACCAGTGGCAAAATGATATCTTGCTCAGGTTTTTACAGGATTTTGTCTTGTTAAGAGAATAATGGGACTCAGTTACTGTGCAACAGACCTGTCATGACATTTGCAGACACCAGCTCAAAGATATCTGCAGAAGGTATTAAGTTTTTGAAGATATTCTGGAAAAAAAATCTAAAATGATATTCCATCAGTAGTTATGCAATTCTAAGGAGGTGTTTAAGAATATTAGTTGACTTTTAAGTCAGAAGTTCTTACTTTGTGAATACATGAAAAACTCATTACAGGATAGAGTTCAAGTTGAGTTTTACCCAAAGATCATATTATAGGCCCTCAAGGAAACTTGTTATGAGAGGCCACATTGCACATTTGTCCAACCAGTAGAGTGCATGCAGAAGGTTCATGTGTTGGAGCTGGATGTCCAAGCTGAATTTTAAACAACATTTCATAATGCCCTCCAGGAGTCTGTACACTCTGGTAATGATCTTACTGCGAATATACATGTTAACTTTGGTGTAATCACTGATGTTTATGCATAGTGTATTTCCCTTTTTTTCTTTCCAGAGAAGCCAGAGAGAGGTCACAGAAAACCTTGTGTATGTAATATAGACTCACAGAATAAGGTAGTTTGGAAGGAGCCTCTAAAGTCATCTAGTCTGCTCCCTGGCTCAAAGCAGGGAAAACTGCAAAGTTAAATCAGGCTGCTCAGGACCTTGTCCAGTAAAGTTTTGAAAACTACCAAAGATGTAGATTTCCATAGCCTCCTTGTGTCCCTCTTCCAGCGCTTCATCATGCCCACTGTGAGGGATTTTGTCCCTGTGCCTAGCTGAAATAAACATTTCACAGTAAGGAAAACAGTGTAGGCTTTACCAGAGAGCTGTTAGGTCACCCGAGGATTACTAATTCAGTCTCTGAACTGCACCTAAGTAAGGCAATGTTGATTTGAAGGGAAAATGTGTGTTGCATAGCATCAGGCATTGTACTAAGAAAAACTAAAATTAGATTAAAACTTCTCAGAAAAGAAAGATGTTCTGGGCAATTTTAACAATCATTATGTAGATCTGAATGGACAATGGTTTGCAAACAATATCAAGGTGATAGAAAAGAGGTGGATAAAGATTGTCACGTATCTTTCTGTGGAAATAGCTTTCAGATAACTTTTCTCAAAAGATATTTTGGTCTGTCAGATCACATGGTCAAATCAGGCCAAATGCAAGAATTGATACTTTAAACAAGAGTAGTCTTAGCTTCCATTTCTTGACTCCTGAGTAGTTCTTGGAAAAGAGGCATTCATATGGAATTATTAGTGCAATATTTCAATGAACTATACATGTGAGAGTCATTAGGAAACAACTCTGGAACCAATCTGTATTTCCTTTATTGTAGTGCTATGGTGGTGCATTGTGGAGGTACGCAGGGAAAATCTTCGCAGTGGAAGTTGATGTTTATCCCGTGATTATGATGCCAAGGCTTGACTTTGCAGGACCATAGAGAATCCATCATGATTAATGTTAATCCTTATATCTCAGAAAGGCAAACAATGCAGTTCAGCCTATTTGTCATATCCCATCATTTGCAGTAGCAAAACTGTCCTGAGGAAGAGAGTAAAAATCACACAGGACCTAACAAAAGAAGAGTGACATGAATTTCTGTCCCCTCAGTAGCCTGCAACTCTCCAACTCATGTTTTCTCTGGGAGATGTGAATGAAGTCAAGGTGTCGCAAAACGACCAGTGATTTTCAGTTTCTGCGTTTTGTGGTGACTTCATGAGGGCTGGCAGGAAAGCCTCCACTGCAAGGGGCAGCACAGGCAAAAGGCTGTTCTTCACAATGGCAATCCTCCTGATCCATTTCCCCCTTGCAACGAAGCCTTGGACAATTACCTTATGCTTAGCCACATAATGTGGCCTGGGCTCTCACTCTTCACATGGCATCCAGGTGGCATGGATGAGAGCCTGGGCTTTTCCACACTGGAAGTCAGGCTTAGGTGACTTTTAGGTATGATCCTGAGAGTTTGCAGTTAAGTTTTAACTTGTGCTTCACCAGCAATGGAAATATACTTCTAATGGCATGAGTTTCAAAATCTGTGCACTGCAACACTTGAAAACAAGCATCTCTTAAGGGGCCTGAGGTTAGTCACCTCACATTAATGGCCTGAGCAAGCCAAGAACAACTTGTTTTCTGCCTGATCTAATATTCCCTCCTTCCTCCCCACATAGCTCTATATGGCAAATACCTACATTGCAATGACCTCCTTGTGCCACAGTCAAACACACTGAATCCCTTGCTGAGTTAAATGGCCAACATAATGTCAATTCCTCAGTTTTGCAACTTTATATTTTAACCGGTGGTACACCTACAATCCTGAAATTTGGCTCAAGACCTGTTTCATTTCCAAACCCTGAACTCTTGAGTTGAAAATCTTAGTCCAAGTAAGTGTCAGATTCCCACATCTTTTATTTCTGTTGTTTGCATTCACTTTGATTGTTGGCAGTCTGATCTCATTGGCAAAGTGCACTACATTCAGGTCGTATCTTAGAATGAAATAAAAAACGTCCAGACAAAAACAATAATAAAATTCATTATCTTACTGATTCGGGAAAAACATACATAATTGCAGCTGTTCAGGCTCGATAAAGAACTTTTTGTGGGTTGTTTTTTTTTTAAATACCAACTACTTAATGGGTTCTCAATTTTACCCAGGCTACTTGTAACCAGTGTGCATTACGTACAGCATGTTCAGGTAGTGGCTAATGCCTTTGTCTCCAACATTTCTGTTCAACAGTAACAAAGGCTTCAGCAAAGCACTAAGGTGCTGTAAGTAAGTGGATAAGCAAAACCTACTCTGATTCCCAGTGCTGTTTCCAAGTGGTAAAGGGAAAGCAAGTTTCTTACTTTTTTTCCTCCACTCAAACAACTTGTTCAGGCAAACTAAGGAAGAGAAAGATATTTTTGCTTGCACATGACTATATTTGGCCACAATTTGCACTATTTCCAAGCCAAGCAAATTCAAGATGGATTGAACTCCTTCTATGGTTTATGTTCCTGTCACTTTTGTTTCTACCAGGACTAATTAAGCATATTGCAAACAATTTTTAAAATTAAAGAGGAATCATAATGTTCCCCACTTCTCAGTATCTCCAGAGTAGAGCAAACCATAGACATGAAGTTGTTTGTTATAACCAGAGAAACACCCTCTGGTTATAAAGAAGGGAAAATAGATTAAAAATATGCTTTTCTATCAACAACTTCCTTTCAAACTGTCACACATGCTCTGACATTGGCATTCCTGGATAATATGGGATGGCCTATGTTATTGGTGGAAGGCAGCACTGTGTTGTCTTGTACAAAAAAATAGTTGTAAGATTTTTTGTTGTCCTATCTGGACAGATCTTCAACTAATGTAGGTTTATACTCATACTACACTGAGGTTTATTCTGGCCATTGGGCTATAACATTAGAGACCACAGTAGTTAGAGACATCCCAGGTGGATCATGGCTTGGTTGGTCATGCTGAGAGGCAGATGTGAAGACTGGTCAGACCCTGTCCAGCCCCACTGGCTGCACCCTGGGGACCGTGCCCAGAGCACCCCAGTGCAGTGGTTGGGGCAGGGCAAAGCCTTCTCCTGGAGTTTACTTCACAAAATCCACCTCTTCGCTAAAGTGAATATCTCACCTCTGATGGCAGATGGCCCTTCAAAGCCTTGGCGTAAAAGACATTGTCTTTTTATCCTTAATATCCTCACTGTCTCATTCAGAAGTAATCAGCTGGCAACTGATGTTCCCAAATAAATCACACTAATATCCTAAAATGTTTAATAAATAGCACAATAACCTTGATTTAAAACCAAAACACTTAAGAACACACTGAAATACTGAGAAAAATTTCCTACCCTGGGATCCTTTTTATCTGCAACCCTTTCACCATATGATTTATTTTAACATCCCTGATATTGGAATTTCATGAGGAAAAAGCCCCAGAGTTTGACAACTACAGCTAACTCCTTAGTCTGCAGTGGTGGGATTTGCTTGCTGCCCGCTGGTCAAAGCTGTACAGCTCACCCTTCATCAGCATTTCTTATCGGCAGAGTGGGATTAGTAGAGCATAAGGCTGCACTTGGTGCACGTTAGCTCTTCGAACCCTGTGGTTCTTCAAAACTCCTGCTCAGCAGCTACCAGTGTTGAAGTGGTTTAAATTCTGGTTTGTTGGCATATGTAAAACCAGCAAAATCTTTACATCTGTTCCCCACCTCACTGGAAAATAAACTTTACGCCCTTTATTCTCTTAATAGCTAATGATTAGACAAAAGATGGCACAGCTTCAGAAGAGCTTGAGAAAGGCTAAGCCTGCAAGACCCTAATTCTTTGTGATTATTACCCTCTGATGGGATGTCAGCTGGATTTGGGACCTTCCTTTAAATTACAACCCATAGCGGGATTTCGGAACGTGCCCTAGGAGTGCCGATGCCACCAGATTGCCAGCTATAATGTACCTGCCCCTGATTTGTGCAAGACAAGCTTGACTGCATTTACCTGCAGACTCAAAGAGGTAGTTCACAGTTAAGAAGCCCAAAAGGTGACAAGCTCCTGTCTCTACAACAGATACAAGTGACCAGTTGACTGTGAGAGCTGGGGATGAGGCAGTGTCCTTGTAGTTAACATGTTTCCCAGGCTATCTTGAAGGCTTCTTATTCATCTGTACTCATTTTAGGAGTCCTAGGCAAGGGTGTCTAATTCTTTGCATGGATACCTTAGCCTATGATGAACCACAAGCAGCAGGACAGCCTGCTGTTGGGTAGAAAATGCTCAGTGTGATGCCAAGGTTCCCTCACAGACCCAGCCTGAAAGACCTGGTTCAGAGACACTCCTTGTCTCTGCAGAGTAGCTGTGCTTTTTACACACCAAATGACAGCTGAATATCCCAGGCAGTGTTTTTTTGTTCAGGAAAGCCTGTGCCATGTTCAGCTCAGCACTGCTGAATCATCTTATTAACATTGGTTTGGGCGTTTGAAGCCCTGACTGCTTGAAACCAGCTGGCGGAAACCAAGCTCATATTTGGGAACAAAAGGTTGAGTGAGAGTGATGGTTTGAGAATTGGGGGGGAATGGAGTCTCTTGTAGGCACCTGTCTCTGGTACTGGGGCTCACAAGTCCAAATTCCCTACTACAAGGTATGAAGAGAGTAAGGGTCCTTAAACTGGGCTATCTAATACCCAGCCCAGTTTTTCTGGGGACGTCTATGGAGACAAGCAAACAGAGCTCAGCACAACCCAAAGGTACAGACAAAAAAAATAAAAATGCTGAGAGCAGGGATAGTGCTTCAGATGCAACTTTCAAAACCTTGGAGAACACCTTCTACACATCTGGCATTAAGGAGACTGAAAATAGATGACTGTAGTCTTTCTTCTAACAACTTGGTCAGGACTCACTGTTTTCTTTAAAGTGTATTTGAAGAAGGAGCTGCTCCCATTTTATATGATAATGGATGTGTCAGGCACCCACCAAGCAAACAGTAAAAAACAGTTAAACCCCCTCTTCTACTGTGAAAGGACTCAAATACACAGCTCTCACTTGTGCTCTAATCACTGGACTTCAAACATATTCTCCCATCCATGGATTTTTCATGGCCCAATGACTGCAAATTTTTTTCCACCCAAGGGCACAGTTTTAATAATTAAGCCTAGAGGCTACACCTCTAGGTCTGAGACCAAGTCTCACATATATTGTGCATTTAATGCCTAAAGTGTTGCTAACTTTCAACCCAGATCAGCACTTCTCCTTCCTACTATGTCTTGAGCAAGCCTTGGAGCCCAAAACCACCCTCATCAGTTAAGTACACTTGGAGGAGACCTGCTAGATTTATTTGAGTGCTTTGAAGTGGTGGGTAGGTTTACCTAAAATAATCAGAAGACCACACAGATGGCTAACTTTGTAAATGTCCTTTTTAATGTCATTAAAATATAGGCAGGAGAGTAGACATAAAGTGCATGAACTACAGGAAATATCTGCATCCATTTTCTCACTGTTTTTGAGTAAGCAGTATCATTTCAAGAGGTTGTTTAAGAGGCTTGTACTAAATTGTAACATTCTGGATGGAATGATCTTGCCCAGATTGACCTGGATGCATCTCACTTGCTTTACAGCCAGTGCTGGAAAGGCAGGTTCCCTCTACAGTCCAAGGAGATAAAGAGCTATCTCCAGAGAACAATTAATCCCATTTTCCTTGGACACAAGCTTTAGGATGGAGCATATTAGGCATGGGAGGTGCCTGCCTCCACTGTCTGAAGAGATTATGGTTGTCTTAGACTAGATGTACAATTTTTAGACACTTGAATTTAACATAATCCCACCCTTAGAGTTAACAGTGAGACAGATTCTTCTTCCCCAAAAAGGAAGTACTTTTCATAGAAACATAGAATCATAGAATAGTTTGGGTTGGAAGGGACCTTTAAAGGAGCAGGGACATCTTCAACTAGATCAGGTTGCTCAGAGTGCTGTCCAACCTGACCTTGAATGTTTCCAGGGATGAGGCATCTACCACCTCTCTGGGCAACCTGTTCCCATGTTTCACCACTTTTAAGTATCTGTTAACCAGTCAGAGAGTACCTGCTTCCTCCAAAGCCTCTCTCTGTTCTTCCTTCCAGTCCTTCCCGTCTTCCCACTCCACATGACAGTGCAGGTGAGTGGGTCTAGGATGTGGTAGCACAGCGACCTGCTTCAGTGGTAAGATGAAGCTGCTTCCTCCTTTGGTCCGCTGTTGCAAGATTGACTCAGGTGTTCATAGCACTTAACCAAGGACTTTTTATTAAATGGATGCATAAGTGAAAAAGGGAGGTAAGAATAGAGTGAAAGACAACTAGGAGACTCGGGGTACATCTGTACTACGCAATTCCACAAAGATATTTGAACTTGCTCCAAACCTGGCAACACCTTAATGCTGGTTCAACACCAAAGCTGTTTATTCTAGTTATGTCTGCTATGCTATTTCCAAAACCCAACCACCATGCTCCATGGTATAGTGCAAACCCGCTGCATTAGTAGTTGTCGTGGTTTAACCCCAGACGGCAACTAAGCACCACACAGCCGCTTGCTCACCCTCCCCCGCTCCGGTGGGATGAGGGAGAGAATCGGGGAAAAAAAAAGTAAAACCCATGGGTTGAGATAAAGGCAGTTTAATAGGACAGCAAAGGAAGAGAAAATAGTAATGGTAACAGTGATAAAAGAATATACAAAACAAGTGATGCACAATGCAATTGCTCACTGCCCACTGACTGATGCCCAGCCAGTCCCTGAGCAGCGATTGCTGCCCCCTGGCCAACTCCCCCAGTTTATATACTGAGCATGACGTCATACGGTATGGAATAGCCCTTTGGCCAGTTTGGGTCAGCTGTCCTGGCTGTGCTCCCTCCCAGCTTCTTGTGCACCTGGCAGAGCATGGGAAGCTGAAAAAGAAAGTCCTTGACTAGTGTAAGCACTACTTAGCAACAACTAAAACATCAGTGTGTTATCAACATTCTTCTCATACTAAATCCAAAACATAGCAATATACCAGCTACTAGAAAGAAAATTAACTCTATCCCAGCTGAAACCAGGACAGTAGTACAAGGAACTACATGATGAAGTCGTATCCAAATACAACAACTCACAACAGTTGAGTGTAATGCAGAAGTTGTACACAGATGACTCCCTAAAAATGGTTCCCATCCTCCAGAACCCACATCCAAATCATCTGCAATGCAATTTCACTCAAGTCAATAGAGACCCTGTTGAAGTCAATGGAGTTACAACAGAGATTAATTTGTCCCTTAAAGCTTTAATAACAGGAAATAACCATCTGGCTCTACAAGCCTGCTTTATTTAATTTTCATAAGACACAGCATGACATTCTTTATAGAAAGACAGATGATTATCATGCACTATTCAAGCATCTTTTCTCAAAACCAGGCTTTATTCAGTAGGAAGGGCGCATGCACACTTGTTTCTCTTACTGATGTCTGTCTTGTTTTTTATAAATGTAGATTTTTTATATTATTGTGGTTGATGTCAGTACAATCTCAGTTCCCATAATCCCTGTTCCAAGCAAGTGATGCAATGCTTGAAGTCTGCAACTCTATTAAAAATAAATAAATATTATAAATAAGTATTCATTCAAGGATCACATGCCCAGAACAACGGACTTAGCTTATTGTCTTTCTGCGTCATTGCCTTCTCCATTTTGTGGAAATGAAATTGATTTGCCAAGTCTTGGCATATGAAAGAGGCATACTTGCTCACAGGTATTTAGCTACATGGGTTCATCCCAATATTAACAGAAGTTGTATAGCCAGATCCCCACGGAAAACAAAGGAAATTTACCCTTTCCCAGAAAATGCGAAATTTTAATAGCAACCTAAAGTGTGAAAGAAATAGTTTTAAGTCAAGAAAAGTGGTTGTATCAAATAAATTTCTAGTAGTGGTGTTCTGCCCCCCCCCCAACAGAAAACAAAATGTATTCAAAGAGCTTAAAGTAGGCACTTCTTTATGTAGCCATGTTCACAGTCTCAAAGGAGCCCCTTTTCTTCTGATTCATATCAATAGGCACAAAATTGCAGCAGGCTTTGTTGCCTCTAAAGAGAAGACTACAGGTTGCCAAGTCTGGGACCCCATCTTCCTCCTAACCCTCTTTAAAACTGTGTAAAACTTGCAACTTTCCCATCCTTGCGAAGATGTCTTGGGTCTCAGTGGGGATAAATTTACATGCATGTAAGGTCAAAAACAGAAGTTGAAGACATCTTAAACTTCTTTAAGAGAAATTATAAAGGCTGTTTCTCACAGTTAATATGAATGTTTTTCATGGGAAAACTAGTGGCAGAGCTGTTTTCCTCTGTGTCTTTGTATATAAACCCCATTTGAGAGCATGATTCAGAAGGCAGGAAACTGAGCCACTAAAATAAAACCCCTGGAAAATACAAACTGTATTAGAAAGGCTAACAATTGCTATTTTCCTTTTAATGGTCTAACTTTGTGACACGATTATGATGGGATTTACCAGAATTAATCCTATGCATACAGGAAGCAGCCCATTCCCCATTTCACCATCTGCGGTGTCATGCTGGGTTTTTAATAGAATTCTGTGGGCATGATATAATTACATATCTAGTAAGGAGTTTGTGTCTGCGATATTTGTCATAATACAATGTGTAAAGTTTTACTAGTGTCTCTTCAGAAAGCTCTACTAATAGATACAAGCAGCCAGAGGCCAGAAATGTGCTAATTAAGGTATACAACAAAATATTAATCAAGAGATCTGGAGGAGGAGGAGGGAAAGAAACAACTTCAATTAGTCACACCATTATGTGGCATCCAGCGTAGCCTGAAAGAAAAAGCTAGCTGAACTGATGAAACAGTCAAGGAAGATAGCCAGGAGACCTGTCTGGCATGCAGTATGAGGGTGGGGACCACGCATGGATTCTGTAGATCAACATTAGCTTCTGACAAAGAGCGTTTGCAGAACAAAACATTGAGGGCACTGTGCATGAGCTTTTCCAAGAGCACTTCCCCACATTTGCTTTCCCAAGCCTCATGTTTGAATAATAATCATAATAGGGAAGTTAAACACGCCATACTGAAGAAAGCAGTGGTTAATTACTCTGTAAGCCTCCCTTCACCGTTGGGTAAACCAGCATGCTTCCCTCTGGGGGTACAACTACCACTGTTAAAGGCAGCACTGGAAATGTCCCTGGCTGTGCTGTGTACTAGGGCTCTGTTGCCTCAGCCCTTCTGTGCATATTGTTTGTCTGAGACTCTCAAACAAACCAATACGGTGTTGATTCTTATTTCTATTCCCTTTAGAGTTTGATGATGGGAGCCACCTACATGTTCTGTAATGCGCGTGCCCCTGGAATTTGTCTTGTGACCCCAGGTAGATCTCCTGTGCCATGCTATTTGCAACCACTATTTGTCATCAGACATAGGCACAACATCATTTTCATAAGACTATGAAGACCACACAGAATTTTTTAGGTTAGCTTTATCTGAGACCTGCCAGCTTTCAAGGCACCATGGTTCTGTCCCTTCCAGGCCAGTCATATTTTGCTTTAGTTTTCTGCTGAACAAGTCACAGCCTTATAACTTATCTGGTCCTTGTTCAGCTTAACATTGGTGTGGATCAGATGCTGCCTCTGCAGTCTTTGTGGTGGCTTGGTGTTGTTTTAATGTCATTTTCTACCATTTCCTACCAGGCCAAGAATGATGTTGTAGCGTGGTTCCACATCCACACCAACCACATTCCTCAAAGTGCAATGGAGTTATATTAAAGACAATCTATAGAGCAGAACTAAGAAATACAATAGACAGGACAACAGTTATGGAACCATTCTTGAAGAGAGACTGTAGGGATCAGAGAAACTGTTCAGCTACAGTACTCCTTGCACAAAAGAAGCTGGAAGCTGACAGCTGCTCAAGGCTGACAGCATCAAGATTTGTAGGTGAAAAAGACACAAATTGGCCCCTCGGAGGATGAGAGAACACCCAGACTCAGCACACATTCACCAAGAAGCTTGCAGAAAGTCAAAATGTGACATTAGACAGAACTCGCACTGATTTCCTATTACAGGTTCATCTCTCCATGTTCCTTTTGACAAATAAACTGTGCTTGGTTTTGAGTAAGATCAATGCCATTTATGCTGACAGATTCCTGGAGGAAAACTCAGTGCGGACAGGCTCCCGGATTCTTCAGCCTAGTTTGCAACATGGCTGCAACCTGAGATCTTGCCAAAAAGGGAGGATTGCAGAGCCCCACTCCAGACACCATCGGCAGCATGGTCAGGCATTTGAAAGAGGGAGCCCAGCCAGGTCCTGAGACAGCACCACTGGGAAAGTGCATTCCTGCTTGTGACCAAAGGTACAGCACTGGCAGCAGCCAGTGACCATCATTGTACTTTGAGGTCCTGGTATGAAAGGGCTCCTCCCAATCAACCAAGGCTGAGGCAGTTTTCATCAGCCTCCTTAAGTGCAGGGATCTTCCTCATCTTTGCTGACTCAGAAATCTACTGTTTTGCTTCAGAGGGTATCCTTGTCTACATTCAGATTTTAATTACAGAATCTGAACTGTTGGTGTTCATGTTTTGTAAGTGAAAACTTCTCAGCATTGTCTTCTGCATTTCCTCACAGCTGGAAACTCTCACCCTATTTCTTTGCTGTTTCATCTGAGACAAGCAGAGGATGGACAGCTCTAGTGACTCAAGCTGTGGTTTCTGTTCCAAGTTGGAAGGAGGATTAAATACTAGCAGAGCAAAAGCACAGGGCTGGCTTCTACAGTCCAGCAGAGCCTGAGAATACACTGGGAATCCTGGCCCAGATCTCAGGACATCTGGGTGACAGGTCAAGACCTCAGCAGCACCTTCTCCCTCAACCCTGAAGGCATGTGCTTTGATTGACAACTGTCCTAAAGTTGACATTTGCTACATCACCAAGGGAAAGAGAAGCCAGAGTGGAACTTCATATTGCAAAGAGCAGCATGAAAATAACATGAAGTTGCCAGTTAATTTGTGAGTGACTGTTGCAAACAATATCTTGCAGAGAATGGGTGCTTTTAAATCCTTTCCTCTAACCACCTTTTCACAACTATTTTAATTACTCTGTGCTGGGGTAGGTACAGAGGGGTATGCAACAACAGGGGAAAAGCAATGTCCTGTAGCTTTCACCCACCTATTCTGCTCTGCATATGCATTTACCTTTCCCTTTGCCACAGAAATGTGATGATCATCAGGACAACTGGGTTCAGAAGATATTTTGCTGAAGTGTTTTCTGTCAACCACACTACAAGTATTCTGCATTTTTTGTTTTGTTGTCCTGGAAATTCTAATGCATATGCATTTTATAGCAAACAACTCTGCTTTGTGGAGGAGCCAAATTCTTCTGTCCTGTCCTTGTGAATTCTGGAAGGTGATTACTTTCTGTTCCGGTATTTGAGAATGGGAGGCAATGCCCCACAGTAGAACATCAGCATTTGCCCACAGTATTGCAGTTACACCACCAGTTTCGTGGGATATTGACCTGCTAACTGGCAGCCACTTTTACTGGCAGCCTCTGCAATTTTTATCCAGCAAAATCCTATAGATGGTGGTGTGTTTTAACCCCAGCCGGCAGTGAAGCACCACACAGCCACTCACTCAATTCCCCCTGGTGGGATGGGGGAGAGAATCAGAACAGTGAAAGTGAGAAAACTCATGGGTTGAGATAAAACCAGTTTAATAGGTAAAGCAAAAGCCGTGTGCGNCGCTGTGTCCCCTCCCAACTTCTTGTGCATCCCCAGCCTACTCACTGGTGGGGTGAGAAGCAGAAAAGGCCTTGACTCTGTGTAAGTGCTGCTCAGCAGTAACGAAAACATCCCTGTGTTACCAACACTGTTTTCAGCACAAATCCAAAACATAGCCCCATACAAGCTACTATGGAAAAAATTAACTCTAACCTGGTCAAAACCAGCACATTCTTCACCCTTTATTCCATACCATTTATGTCATGCTCAGGTCGCACACTATCCAATACAACCTCATTAACCACCATTCTCCATCCTTTGATACAATACACAGTTCTCATTGCCTTAGTCTACGGACCACCCCTGTGAAATATCTGTAAAATGTCCACAAATGTCCACAAAATGTCCACTGAGTTCATTTAGTCCATGACTTTGGGCTCCATCTGTTATGGTGGTCACTCAGGACAGGAGAGGTGGTGTGTTGCGTGGAGTTACTGGGCACCAAAGCCAGCTCAGGTTGGGTCACTGCTGCACTTGCACTACATCTTGTAAGGCTTGTCTTCCATTGGTTCAGGTAGTTCCTGCTGTAGTAATTCCTATAACATGCAACTCAAATCCGGGGTTACAACAATTTAAAGGTATATCCATTATAATCTCCACCCCTGGTCCCTTTGGACCAGACCATCAGGTTTAAAATTGCAATGAACTCCTCCCCTTGACCCTGCTCTGGCTTGGACTTATCCACAGACTGCAGTCCCTTAGGGTTGTACCTGCTCCAAGTGGAGCCTTATCTATGAGCCACAGTCTCTTCAGGGGTATATCTGCTGCGGCACAGACATAACCATGGATGCAGACACTTCTGGGTGTCCTTCAGATGCTCTGATGTGGACTTATTCATGGCCACAGATGCTTCAGGGTGTCTTGCTCCCGAGCGGACTCATCCACAGGGTCACAGTCCCTTCAACTCGAGTTCACGCTGGGGTTCCAGCCTGTCCAGTACAGCAGCACAGAAACAGCAGCGATGCCCTGGCCATCTGCCAGCCCAGGCACATGGCCATTGCTGTTACCAAAGTGTTCCCAGGCACAGCAGAGTAAGGTGATAAGCACTACAGCAAGCAGCGAAAGCAGAAACCAGCCACTAACGAGCACTAGACTCTAATATAGAGTAAGGCAAGCACAGGAGCCTGCCAATTAATGGCTAAACAGCAATAACAGCTATAAATTCTACCTAGCACATTCCAATCAAACCTGTCATTATCTCAAACCCTTCGAGCCCCACATTGGGCACCAAAAAGGACTGTTGTGGTCCCCGTATTATCAGCATTGTTTTCAGCACAAATCCAAAACATAGTCTCATACAAGCTACTATGGAAAAAATTAACTCTATCCCAGTCAAAACCAGCACAGATGGCTACTTATCAAAACAGACCTACAAAGTCAAGATGAGGTCTTGCAAATTTCCAAACAAAACATCAAAGGTGGCAATACTGTTTTACTGGAACAATCCAGGGATCAGGATGCAAGACAAAGAACTTGAGTTTGCATTCATCTTTAATTTTTTTTCCTGGGCTTGTATAGTATGCATTTAATAGACAGTCAGGGCCTCTGCCACCTCTGCTTTTCAGGACTTGTTTTCATCAGGCAACTTTTTCAGTGTTCCAGACATAGCATGGGAGAACAAAATTCCTATTCCAGCTGTATACTCTTTTCCTTCCTACAATAATTTCAGAGAGTGTACTGAAGGAGGGTAATCTGCTTAGAAGTTTTCTTGGCTTTTTGTGTTATGGAAAGATCATGTCTGAAGAAGTGAACCCACATGCTCACCTGCACCAGCTGAAGTGCGTGGGTTTGTAATGATTTCACATCACACTACACCCACAGTTCAATCTAGATAACATGGCATTTACCTTGGGCTTTTTGATCAGTACAAGTCAACAGAGCATTAACTGCCTCATGAGGACTAACACAACCTCTGTGTCATCATCAAAATCCTATTTTGCTTCTAAGTTTGCTTCTGGAAACTTTCTTGTCAACACGGTGATCATGATATTGATTATTTGAAAGGCATGCAAAAATTGCAGGACTAGTATTAAGAAAAAAAAATCTCTAAAAATACTTTGGAGTCCTAATAAAACCATCAAATATCGAGGAGGCTCATGATAGAATTACACAAGTCAGCAGGACCATAACCACATCACTCTATGTCTAGTTAAATTTCAGATACACAGTTTGACAGCAGCAGAACGACACGTCGGCATAGCTGGAGGAGCTGTTTCATACTTCTGTTGCTAGAAAAAAAGAGCTTGGAAGTTCTCAAATCTTTAGGAAAGGTGGATGGCTGTTTCCTTGATGTCCTAAACAAAAATAGGTCCTTAAGGATGAGAGTCTAATTCTGCAATATGAGCCTTGTTCAGTAGTGGGTTATCTTTGAGGCCTTCAAGGCTATGGGCTTGAGCAAATAAATGCTAGTCAGTGTGAGTTAGTCTCACCAAGGCAGATAATCAGTGTAGGAACAGATACTGCCCTTTCCCTTTGTTTTCAGGGGTGCATGAAAGAGGGTCTGAGCCAAAATGTATCTAAATGCAGTCTGGGGATGTCTCACATAAGAGAGGAGAAAGACAAGACCTGTGTAGGCCCCCAGGTCACTATTGCCATGTCCCCATTTTGAAGATCTGGAGAAACTGAAGAGAATACTGAGCTTCGAAAGATTTGTGCTCAACATGAGGTTATCTGACCCATCCAGACTTTGGAAATAATTGCTTTCCCCCCTTCCTCACTTTTTATGTTTTCTTTTTTTAAAAATACTTCATAATTTTGCCTTTCCAGAAGAACCCACCCCTCTCTTTAACCACCCCATCTGTCATTGCCTGTGTAAGGATCCAAGTACCTTCTCTTGCTAAGATCCTTTAAAGTCTGGTGCATGTCATCTGCTCTTTTCCAGATCTTTAGCCAACGATCTTTATTGGTTTTTACCCCTGCACAGGTTCTCTAAAGGCCTTGTCTTTAGAAGGGGTCTTTCCAAATTTAAGATATGGGCTGTCATTCAGTCCATATTCCTCAGAAATGGCTCTTTGACATGTCAAAGCACATCCCTCTGGAGTCTGTGGCACAGTGGAGGGTAGACCTGGGGCTGAGTTACAGCTATAACATATCTGTTCACACAGTTGTCTACCGTGGGGACTCTCACAGTTTTCTTCCTTCTGTTAAATCACGGCACAAGGATGGTTGTCCTGGTTTTGGCTGGGTTAGAGTTAATTTTCTTCCTAGCAGCTGGCATAGTGCTGTGTTTTGGATGTAGTATGAGAAGAATGCTGATAACACACTGATGTTTTAGTTGTTGCTAAGTAGTGCTTACACTAGTCAAGGACTTTCTTTTTCAGCTTCCCATGCTCTGCCAGGTGCACAAGAAACTGGGAGGGGGCACAGCCAAGATAGTTGATCCAAATTGACCAAAGGGCTATTCCATACCATATGACGTCATGCTCAGTATATAAACTGGGGGGAGTTGGCCGGGAGGCAGCGATCACTGCTCGGGGACTGGCTGGGCATCGGTCAGCAGGTGGTGAGCGGTTGCATCACTTGTTTTCTTTTCCCTGGGTTTTGTTTCTCTCTCTTGTTCTGTTTTTCATTGCAATTTTTATTAGTACTACTATTATTATTATTATTTTATTCAATTATTAAACTGTTCTTATCTCAACCCGTGGGTTTTCTTACTCTTGCCCTTCCGATTCTCTCCCCCATCCCGCGGAGGGGCAGGGTGGAGGATGAGTGAGCGGCTGCGTGGTGCTTGGTTGCTGACTGGGACTAAACCACGACAAAGGTGAAGGTTAGCTTCTTTAAACTTCTTTAAAGCTTTAATTCCACTTCTGCCTGCCTGTCCTTGTGAAAGCTTGTATTACCATCAGATGATTTGTGAAGCCAGAGCTGTGGACAAGTCTCACAAACTGCATATTGTTACCACAGCATGTCATGACAAAGACACTGTTAGAGGTTAGTAAGTACTCTCCACTGTCATTCAAAGCTAAATCTCATACAAACTTTTCTCATTTTACTATACAATAGCTGGATGTACACTGAGTCTTAATTGCAGAGAATTTAATCCATCACCCACCTTTACTGCAGTAATGTTAATTAGCAGATGTTTTCGGGGTGCCATAGTAGTCAGTGTCATCTGTCCCCATGTAACATCAAATGACAAAGCTATTTACACATGAGAAACTGATGAATTTTTTTTTTTTACCTCATTGCATTAGCATTAGGTTTCACTGATTTACCAAACATGAAATGGGGCATTTCTGCAACTGCAGATGTCCAAATATAATATGAAAAAAATCCTGTTCTTTACTATTGCTGCTTGCTGATTTGGTTGCAGTAGGTAAAATTTCTAAAAGACAAAGTTCCTGTAATTATGGGAAAGACACTGGATGAAAAATATAAGTTTGTGTTCAATGACCTAGTTCTTGTCCAATATCTTGATATATTCATGGAGTGTGAAGCTCTACACCATGTGATTCGATTATTCTAGAACAGTTTTACCACCTGGGATTATTAATAGTTATTGATAAATAACTGGGTCATCAGGTCAAAACGAGTTTATTAAAAGATTTCGAACAATGAATGAGGGAAAAAGAGTATGGAGAAGAAACAGGCTGGATTACCCCGACATGAAGGACTTGTAGTGCAACTCGTGAACTGTGTGAGGGCATGGGAAGATTAAAAAATCTGGGTCAGACCCTAGAACTATTATGAGCAACAATGCTCAGGAAGGACCTTCATTAGCAGCTGCCTGATGTTATGTTGGTGTCCAGAATTACTCTTGACGATCAATATCTCATTGTATTATGAGCTGAACGAACACACTGGAAGACATTGTTCTGCTGTCAAAGATCTTCTGGTAGAGAAAGCAAACAGAGAGAAGGCAAAAGCTAACACAGTTTGGCAGATTAGCACTTAGCCTTGTTTTATTTCTATTACAGAATTACTCATGCTTTTTTGGGGGGGGGGTTTACTAAGGGAATTTCAGACTCTATGTAGGGGTGGGAAAGGGTAATGAAGGACTGCTGCTTTCTTTTGTGTAAGTAGCAGAAGAAATTAAGGGGTAACAGGAGAAGAGGCAGAAACTGAGAATAGATCTCTTAAAATATAGTGTAGAGCATGAAAAACATTTATTTTTATAGGCTTAAAGGACCGATTGGTGATAAACAAAATTTAAGGATTGTGACTCTGCTTGCATTTCTGAGGAAACGAGTTGAAAAATACTGTGCGACATCTCTCTGGTTTCCTAAAAGGCTGTCAGTGGTACAAAAAAACAAATAGTGGTTTAATCCTCATTACATTTTTCAGTGATCTGGACACAAACATTTTGGATTTTGGGCACCTCTGCAGATAAGGAGACCTTGGAAGAAAAGTGAAAAAGACAGTTTCAGAACATTAGGTCACACTATCACAATCTATTTTTCTTTCTGGAAACAAATCATTGGAAGATATCTTTAAAACATCTTAAAATAGAGGATAGTAGCAATCAGTAGAGTAGCACAGTTGTAGCTGAAATTGGGTGTGGGTTTTCTGGAAGCTTTTTCAGTCTCAAAGAGGTTTTACCTTCAGTATGGGTGGAGTTTCCAGCAGGATTATCTTTCAAAAGCATCTGCAGCACTTAAGAGAATCTTCTCTGTGTACACACAAATCGTTTAATAAAACACCCAGAGAAAATACAGCTCACTGGATTTTGGCAGACAGATAACTGTCCAGAAGGAAACTTCCCTCTCTAAAACTGATTCACCTGCAAAGAGAAACATCTCTACAAATACATGAACCAGTGCAATTTATTCTAATAAAGTTTATCTTTCCCCATTCTTTCCTGTGTAAAACAGGGTTATTTATTAGTAAGAAGGGCTCACAGCTGTTCTAAGGTGTACACATATTTTGCTCTGAAGATGTACCTTTTAATCTGCCATTGAATAGGCAGCCTGGGCCGCAGCACCTGTTGGGTTGTACCTCAGAGGCATCATAACTCCTGTCTGAAGTGGCACATGCTGCCTCACCAATAAGGTGGCATTAATTAGCGAACACTTTGTGAATCCTGTGAGCCACAGTTGCTCCCAAGTGCCTTTCATTATCATGTTTTAATGTTTTTTATTGACAAACAGAAAAGTGTAATGGCCTAGAATTGAGCAAGGGTTTACTCTGGGTTTGCTCTTGGCTGTCTTGCATGACACCATGAGTGCCTCTGTGGAGAGCCAGCTCCAGCTTCAGGAGGAGCATGAATTCTGTGAGTATTTCTTTGTCAGGCATGAGCTCTGGGTGATCAGGAGGCGTTGGCTAACCCCTCTCTCAGTCAGCTGCAAATTCAGGAGAGTTCGGGCATCACCACCTGTGCAAAGGCCAGACCTCGGCACATTTCACCCAGCTCCCTTCCCATGGGGAAGCCACAACCTGAGCACCGTGGGTGCAAACACAATTTAGTCAGAGAGGAAAAGTACACTGGGCTCCCCCACCTTTTTTCTCATAACCCAGAGGCATGATGAGGCTTTGAGCTTATTTCACACACTCCAACAGGAGCAGCCCTTTCAGCAAACTATGGTGGGTCACAGAGATGGTGGTATTTGGTGGTTTATATACTTCTACATAGCATCCTTATGGTGAAAATGCCCACCAGCAAGACAAAGATCCAAGCTCAAACCCTGCAAACATTAAAATCTATGTCTCTGTGTCACTGTGTTTTGGAACTAAAAGGTGACACATTTTTAAGTCAGCTAGATTAAATACTTTCAAATACAAAGCATAATTAAAAAGGGGAACACGTTCCCACAAATTATTCTGAAGGCCAAGACTTTCATGAAATTGAAAACAGAATTATCAGTTTATGAGATAACAATGACTGCAATTATATCGATAAGGTTTTATGTATAACCATTATTTATATGACAGAATAACACTGATCTATTTATATACATTGTGCATATGTATGACAGACACAGACTTGAAGAGGACAGTTTTCTTATGACTGTATTATTCAGTATTTTTTCTCTGTTCTTCTGAAGCATCTGGTACTGGATTCTGTGAAAGTCCTTACGAGAACCAGTCAGATCTTTAGTTTGAGTTTAGATATCAAACCCCGTTTTCTTGCTGAGTGTGTATGGCTGTATAATGAAAGTCTGGAAGGAGAAATATGCCTAACATGAAAAGAAAACTACCCAGTGAATTTTCTTGGAAAATGGTAGAAGTAAAACATAAATAGCACATTTTAATGGAAAATGCTGAAACAAATCTGTGCCGTTGCCTTGCAGTCAGCATTCTGCACTGCACAACAAGAATTCCCTTGTCTGTAACAAGAATAACTTTCAGGCTACAAGGACGGGTAAATGGACCAGCAGAGCAAGACCAGCTCCTTTAAACTCTTTATCAGTGATGCCACTGTCTAATTAGCACTTGATTGTTGCTGGGAAATACGTATCATTGCAAATTAAGCTAGTACCCTTCGGGATCAAAATGGAAAGTTTGTTGTAAAACTGTACCCACTGGTAATGGCATTAGTTACTGCTAATGATGCCAGCTGCAGTACAACTGATTGGCTCACTGTTTGAGCTTCTATGGAGGAAGCATTTGGGAGAAATTTGCTAATTTGCAGCTCTCTGAGGGTGATGTCATGGCTTACTAGCATGGAAATATTCACCATAAGACATGGACTTGGCTTTAAGCTTCAAGGGAGTTCGGGACTTGTGGGTTTTGCATTGTTGGCTCTTTTAATTATACAAAGTACTTCCCACGTATAAGTACCTTTTCAGTGGCTCACAACAATAGTTCTGAGCAGAGCTAAATTAAATACAACATAAATTTAAATACATGTAATCTTATTAGACATTTGCAAGATAATTTTCCCATTATGGCTAAGTGCATTTGTGAGGGTAACAGCCATTCCAGAAAAAAAATGTTGCATTTGGGTGGATCATTTGTTCTTTTTATTGTTTAAACTTTTGGTCTGCAAAGTTTAATTATAAGTGACTGTCTATAATGGTGGATTTTGTCCTCCAAAGAAGTCTAATGCTACAAGGACCTTATAACCACAGGGCGCACAGAGATCACAGATGTGGGTACACCAGCATGCCTGGAGCCCAGAAGTTCAGGGACGCGTATTGAGTTTCTTGCTAGGCTGAAAGAGTCTTAATACTGATTTTAACCTAAACACAGGTGAATAGGATGATTATACTGCTGTGCATGGGAAATAACGCATACTCCATACATTTGCCCTGCCCTCACACTAACTTAGGATGTTGCTTTTGTTTCAGTGGCACACAATGCTATATTTGGATTACCGTCACAAATTGCTTGTTAGTTTTTGCAGCAACCTTAAACTCGTTCTCAGTCACACAAATGTATTACTGCAGCTTAGCAAACTGTGCTGTATTAGTTGCCTGCTCGCAGACATGACAAATAGATATTACTCAACCCTCCTCTGCTTTTGGACTCACCCTGCAGTCTGTTCTTAGAATAGTTCCTTAGCTGCTATGATAAATGCTCCATGTACTCAGTACTCACATCAAAAGCCTGTACAGACAGTGAACATTGTGTTAAAATACTTAGAAATATGATCCAATCCATGACTGAATTTCCTTCTTATTTCCCGGAATGAACCACCACCTTCCAGGGGAAAAACTCCCAGCGCAGAAGTCCTGACACATGGGGTTACTCTGTGGGAGGTGCAGGATCAGGCTCATTCCTTGCTGCTAAGCAGCTAAGCAAGGTGGCTAAGCCAGGAAGCCAGGTGTTCTCAGTCCTACGGTGTTATAAGAGCAAGACATCTCATCTGCAGGGTGATTTGAGCTCCTGTCTAGTGATGCCCCTCTCTGTCTCTCTCCTTTGACTATCAGGCAACCTGAATAAGCCTGTGGTCCCAGGTTGGGCACCTGAGCTGCATGCTAGGTGGGTGCAATGGAGCAGAGATCAGGTTATTTTTAGCTGTGTTAGCGATTTTAAATCATCAGTGGTACCCAGGAGTCCTGTGGCAATGGGGGCTGTACATACACAAAAGAAGAGAACTCCTGATCTAAAGAGCAGGTAACAAATGCATTTAGAGAAGGCCATTTTAAAGAGGTGATATGGTAACACTAGTAAACTTCTGCAGGCTCTAAGTGGCTCAGAGAATGTGTAAGTTATGGTTTTACAAGCTGAGGCACAGGCCACAGAGAAGGGGCTGTGGAGAGGAAGAGCTTTTCACCTTCCCAGCAAGGACTCACTACTGAATGTCATCACCAATGGGTACAAAATGGAGGTTAAAAGTTAGATCTAGTCTGAGACAAGGTTAAGCATTTCTAGTTTCTATATTTGCAAGGTGATTTTACATAGCATTTAGTATACTACCACAGTTATATTGGTGATTAGATAAAAGAAGGTCTTTGCCCTTGAGTAATGCTCTTTTGGTTTTGGCCTTGGAGTCAAGCTCAGGCTGAAGTTCTTACTTGCAAGTAAAATGAAACCTTGGTACTTTGTGCTTAAAATCTAATGCCTGGGCAAGATTTATCCCTGATAGGCTGGCCTGTGTTTTAAGAACTTGAAATGTACATGAATTCTACTACTAAGACTGGTTTTGTTCTGTTAAATTACATTGCATGTGCATTCTTTGATGCAATATTTGCTTTTTTTTCTTTTATTTGCCCACTGTTTTCAACAATTAAAGTGTTCAGCAAAGTTATTTTAAATTTAGGTTTTTGGAGTGTTTGGGGAACTGGTTCCTTGAACTCTTGCCTCCCAGTTGACAATACTCAATAGGGTATATGTTGGTACATCAACTTTCACAGAGCCAAGTAGTATAGAGAAATTTCCTCCAGTTGAGGTATCATTACAGGCACAAGAAAAGACAATATAAAGCAGAAATGGGTCACTTTCACATTAGGAAGAGAGGTAAAAGTAGTGTTATTTGAATAAAAGACTTTTGGAAAAGATTTCACAGCAGCCTAGGAAACTTCACACCAAATAAACAAAGAGCTTTTCACGTTGCACATCCCTTCAGGATATGCTACACAGTCTGTCTAGGAACAGGGGTAGCATGGGAAGGGTAACTTAAAAGAGCAGAGAACACTTCACCTTGGAGAATTATTATCCTAGTCCTTGAATCAGTGGAATAATATCAAATACCATTACAAAAATACACAAAGGCCCATGTCTGAAGACTGGTCCTTTCCAAATCAGTGTCTGGAGCAGTTTCTGCCAAGTGCCTGCTGACCTTTATGAACTCTGAGAACCTTCAGCTACTGTTGTTATTAAAGGCAGCTCAACTGATTGGCAGAAACATACTCATAGATTATACACTTTTAAGTGTTTAATTTTTCATGTGTGCTGTCCACTGAAGGCCACACAATATGGATTTGCACTGTGTATTTTTTGCACAACTGGAAACTGAAGAGGTAGTTACATGGATATAGCCTTCTGCTCTTGTAGATTTTCCAAAAGTTCTCTCAGTGCCCCCTGAGCAAGATAATTCCCCCTTGGGTTTTCTTGAAAATAGAGATTGTGAGTTATCTTCCCTGCAAAAGGTTCTGGAAGCTGGAAGGAGATGAGAAGGATGATACCTTTATCAGCTCCTTTAATTTGATCCAGTCCTTACTTTTCTGAATGACATATTCCAGCTCCATATTCACAGCTGGCTGCTCCATCAAGCTCCTCATCCTTGCATAGCATAAACTGTGTGGGATACTGTCTTCTTGAAGAATAATGAGGTTTTCCATCTGCTTTTCACATCATTCTTCACGGGGAAGTCTCACTCTGAAGCTCTCAAGCCACACACTGCTAGATGATTGCTCTGAATCTTTACATGGTTAATCCTATTTCCAATGGCAATCCAGTCTGGGCGCTAGGTCAAACAGCTCATAGTTGCCAAGTAGTTGGCAAATGCTGGTAACCTATGACTGATCTCCCAAAATAACAAGAAGAATCACTCCCACCATGTGATTTCAGATTCTCTGGGCAAAGCAGAAGAAGATACGAAAGTGTGTTTGGAGCTTAAGCTCATCAAACTGAGTTCTCAAACAAATGTACCAGTTAAAATGCTGTCTTCTAAATAAAGCATCAAGTTCTGCAAAAGGGGGTGGTCAGAGCTTTCCACTGCCTGGCAGAAACAGCAGGAAGGTCCCTGCTCCTGAGGCACGGAAACCTAGACACTAATGCTAAGGAAGGGACGGTCTACCAAAAGGACACTGGAGGGTTTGGGTAATTCAGACCTCCCTGTAATGATTCAGTTTGTGTCAGGAGTTTCTGAGAATACCAACAAACTGACTGAGAAAGTGGAAAATGAGCTGGCAAATCTGGTGGCATAAAAATAGCTGTCTAGTACCAATTCCGGCGAGTCTGGAGGAAAAAATGCTCCATGCTATTTTAAGGCATGGATATTTCAACTCCCGAAATTCAAGATGTTCCTCTCAAGACAGCAATAAGGTGCCTGTGAGTCAGGTATGAAGAATAAAGAGCTAGTGAAAAACTCAGAACAAGCCCATTTTACAAGTTTTTTACAAATGATGGTATTTGAACCCCCCACATTATTTTAAATTCTAATTTTTTTTGAGACATTGTCCTGGTTTTGGCTGGGATAGTTAATTTTCTTCCTAGTAGCTGGCATAGTGCTGTGTTTTGGATTTAGTATGAGAAGAATGCTGATAACACACTGATGTTTTAGTTGTTGCTAGGTACTGCTTACACTAGTCAAGGACTTTCTTTTTCAGCTTCCCATGCTCTGCCAGGTGCACAAGAAGTTGGGAGGGGGCACAGCCAAGATAGTTGATCCAAACTGACCAAAGGGCTATTCCATACCATATGACATCATGCTCAGTATACAAACTGGAGGGAGTTGGCCGGGGGTAAGAGATCACTGCTCGGGGACTGGCTGGGCATCGTTTGGCGGGTGGTGAGAAATTACTTTGTGCATCACTTATTTTATATATCCTGTTATCATTATTATTATATTTATTATTATTATATTCTCTTATCAATATCATTATATTCTCTCCTTTGCTGTTCTATTAAACTGCCTTTATCTCAAGCCACGGGTTTTACTTTTTTTTTTCCCCCCAATTCTCTCCCCCATCCCATGGGGCGGGGGGAGGGTGAGCGAGTGGCTGTGTGGTGCTTAGTTGCCAACTTAGTTGCCAACTGGGGTTAAACCACGACAGACATTTATGTTCCTGAAGACAACAAACAAGACTTTTAACTGTATCTTTGAATTTGGGCAATGGTGTAAGACCTACCCTTTCCACTAAACCCTTTTTTCCCCTGAAACTGTACACATTTGTTGTACTAATGTAAAAGCAAGCAAACAAACAACAAGAACACACATACAGAGTCTTTCAGTTTAACTGTTTTGTAGTTTTGCTGAATTTGGTCTATACCTTTGCCTCAGGTTATTCTGACAAAATATTGATTGTTTGGTTACATCTGGTGAAGAAGAAAGGGGATTGCATGAGAGAAAAGGGAGCTGAGAGGCATAAGGGTTCAGAAATGTCATTTCAACAAAATCTTAACTCTATTTCTGAGAAAAATCTACTGCTGTCCCAGGTGGAATGTCTTTAACAGTTTGTATAACCAATTCAGTAGCAGATGAGGGAGAAAAATGAATCTGTATTTCTCTCAGGCTCGGCAAGTCCCCTGCTGGATTACAGAGCTAGCTAAGCAATCCTTCTCTCTTAGCAATATGGGAAAGGGGCAGTATTGTTGGCCTTTTTATTATTATTTCTTGTGCAGAGCAGAACAGCTAATAAGATGGGCAGAATGGACAAATTTGCTTCCTCCTGAGAAGAACCAATAAACCAGTGGGTCGGCACTCACTTGAAAAGTGGAGTACAGCTTCATTTGCTACTTATGCAAGCACAGCAAACTTCAACTACCTTTATCTACAGTCCTGGAGAGGTCATAACCACTAGGCTGTTATCTGTTTAGCATTCTGCCTTTTCAGAAGACCGTGTGAAAGATGTTAATTTTCTCCTATGGCAGAAAGGGAGCATCTTTAACATCTTGAATGTGCATGTGGAATGGGAAATCCAGCTGTGCTTGGGACAGCTGTGCACATTCATTAACCCAAGACAAGAAGAGCTGTATCTTTGTTAGGCCCAAAGACAGGTCTTTAAAAAATATGACATATAATATTGCCAGCCAACGCAAAAATCAGCTTTCAGGTGTTTGACTGCTCTTGAGAAAGCTGAAGACTTCTAGAGAGCTTTCGTGCTAAATTTCTTTAGTGTCAAACCAAGCGTTTCTAGGCCTGAACCTGTATCTACCGAAATCAACATCTTCAACAGACATTGGGTCCTTTTGTGTCTGGCTAATATACAGCAAAAGGTCTGAATTTGTCTTATTCTCTTTCCCAATACTACCCTTCTGCTCAGCTTCTCCTACCCTATATATTAAAATCTATTGGTTTTCCTTTATGTTTTTATTTGTATTTTCCACACATTTACATTCCAGACATGCAGTAGCTGAAAAATGAAAGTGAACAAGCAAACAAATCAATTTCACAGAAACTGCAAGTGGTCATTAATATTTCCAAACCTGGTTAATTTTTTATTCATTTTCATAGGATCTCAAAATAGTTGTGTCTGTTTCTCATGACTAAAGAATGCAAGGGAATATTGACATTTGACACATACTAAAACTGTAATATTTTTCCACATATTTAAACCTAAAACGTTCCCTTAATGTAAGACAAATTCTTAAAGATCCAGAATTCCAAGTACACTAAGAGCCCTGAATGTCTAGGATTTTTAATTAAATCTTTAATTAAAAGCCTGTCCCAAGTGTTAGCACTATTATTTTGTAGATAAAACTTATCAGCTGGACTACAACATCTTTTCTGTCTTCTGCAGCTGAAGCATTGTTCCAGTGTCATGATTTTATTAGAAACCAAGTCAGATTTGGGCTCAAAGGACTGCCACTGGGAGCCTGTGCTGGGGAAGAGTGATCTCCAACAGTAGATTGGGAACAAAAGAAGTGTACATGGCCTGGAGCTTCAGGGTGTGGTGGAATAAGCTACACTTTGAGTTGAAGACCTACATGGTCACCTAAAATCTCACAAAAATCTTAAAGTAGATCTTGTAAGGGTCATAATAAACTTCGACCAGACCTCAGCAGGGTTCAACCTCTAGAACAGATCTTACTGCAGGGGCCACAGAGAAGAGAAATATGTGCCCTGTGTCAGCAGTATCACCATAAGTCACAAGCAGACAACACACCCATATTTCCTCATGTTTCTCATTCTCACATTCTTTTGAGGACCATAGGACAAGGAAGCCTGGAGAAACAGACCCTCTTCCCATATGCTGCCAACTACAGTTATAAATCAATAATATCAGGAAATAATCAAGAAAATTAGAAATGGCTGTCCTGGGTCCTAATACAGATAGCTCCCACCAGATGGTCAGTTACAGTCTTGATAAGAACATCTGCAATCTGCCAATAGTGGCTGTAACTAAGAGGAGCCCATTTTTCATCTTCATCCTTTGGCTGACTGCCATGTGCTGTGGGACCCCACAGAGCAAGGACATCCACCAGAGGAGTTCCTGAAGGGAAGACCCTACTCAGTGAGACCCTCTGGTTCTCTGCACGCACCCATAAGGGAACAAATGGCCTTGTAGCATATCCACTGATGTTCTGATTCGTTCAGCTCACAGGAGGGGCCTGAAAGGAGGTAAAGGAATAGGAAAGACATTTTTGACCCAACCATCCATTACCCAGTAAATATAAATTAAGGAACAATACGTTTAGGGCTATTCACTCTCTGAGTCCAGTACAGCGTCTTCCGTTTTTGCTTTTCTATTGTTCTCCATGACACATTCTTCTACCCCACACACCCCTTCTTTTTCACTGAAGAATCATTATTTTATTCTCAAGACCTTATTAAAAACACTATTTGTATTGATTCCCTCATGAAGCTTGTCATCAGCTCCTGTAGTTTATAACATGAATTAATGGTGTGTTTTGATTTATAAAATATTGCACAGAACTTCAAGTCAGGCTGATCATTCTCTTCTGTTGTTTTTCTTACCAATTTAATAAAAAATGTTTTATGTCTTTAAAAACATTGTAAATGAAATCTTGCCTATTTTCTTGTCACTCCTTATCATAGTCCAAATGATGATATGTTTTCTAATCTAGCAGATACTGCCAAACACCTCACAAAATGCTGCTTGTGCCATCTGAGGATAAGCTACTTGATGAGACATTTATAAAAGGTACGAAATGAAGGCAAGAGCTCAGTGAAAAAGGAGTAGCATTCATTTGCTATGTTCTTGAGAGAATGTTGTGGTATAGCCCCAGTCGGCAACCAAGCACCACGCAGCCACTCGCTCACCCTCCCCCCACCCCAGTGGGATGGGGGAGAGAATCAGAAGAGCAAAAGTAAGAAAACTCATGGGTTGGAATAGGAACAGTTTAATAATTGAAATAAAATAATAATAATAACAACAACAATAACAATAAAATTGTAATGAAAAGGAGAACAACGAGAGAGAGAGAGAGAAACAAAACCCAGGAAAAACAAGCGATGCAACCACTCACCACCCGCTGACCGACACTAAGCCTGTCCCCGAGCAGCAATCGCTGTCCCCCAGCCCACTCGCCCCAGTTTATATACAGAGAATGATGCCATATGGTATGGAATACCCCTTTGGCCAGTTTGGATCAGCTGTCCTGGCTGTGCTCCCTCCCAGCTTCTTGTGCACCTGGCAGAGCATGGGAAGCTGAAAACATCCTTGACTAGTGTCAGTGCTACTTAGCAACAACTAAAACACCAGTGTGTTATCAGCATTCTTCTCATACCAAATCCAAAACACAGCACTATGCCAGCTACTAGGAAGAAAATTAACTATCCCAGCTGAAACCAGGACAGAGAAGTAGGGGGTTAAGTCCTTCACCAATATAAATGCCTCTGATCCCTACCAGCTGAGAATCCACTCCTGAGCTGGTAACTGAAACCCGTTCCCAAGTCTAAAAAGACTTGTTCATCAAGCCCTTACTACAGAGCCATCAACTGGAATTACATGTGGAAAACATGTCTTCCTCCCCCCAGACTCCTACTGGCTTTCCCTTCTTTTCCAAACTTAACCCACACATTGGTTTTAACAGAAGGTTCCCTCCACAGGTCAATTCTTGGCAATTTTTTCTCTCTCAGGCAAAGTTCAGTAGAGGAGCCTTTGCTTTTGCATTTTTCTCTGTTATTCCATTATTTTACTTGGATTGTTGAAACTTAACTGTTACAAACTCCTTTAGGATATTTGGGATCCACATGTTCTGCCCACCATCCTCCTGTACACCACAGAGATTTTCTCTGCTCACTAGAAAATGCTTTGGCCCTTGTGATACTAACTCTGAAGTGAGCCCACACAATTTCTGTGGATACACACTCTCTCAGACTTCTCATACCATGATACTGACAGTGCCTTCTCTGCACTTTTGTGCACTGCAAAAGCAAAGGCCCCACTGCTCTGCCATGACAGTTTATTGCTTTCTTGATTTCCTACACCGTAAGGCTTCTTTTCTTGAACCTTGTAAGGTGGATGCAATTCATTGTGCCTCACCTCACCATTGATTTCAACAGCATTACTCATCCAGACTTCTTTTACTGAGTGGAACAAGCACTTATAAGGAGAAAGTTATGTTAGCAAAATATGAAATACAAAATATTCTAACTAGATATATGATTTTGTTACCTGTTACCATGACATAAGGAGTATGATACCACAGATGGTAAAACTGGGAATGAGAAGTAAAAGTAGGGTAACACCACCCTACTCACACATGTACTTTTCTGTGCTCTGAGTTTTGTATGGTCTCTTCTGGGGGACTTCAGAGTATTTAACAGAACTAACAAATACCTGAAGAGCTGCCTGTGTTCATTTAATTCCTCAGCTTTCATACTGTTTCCTTTCTTTTGTATCTGAGTTTCATGTTCCCCCTGCTCCTCGTTTCTTTCAAACCTGCTTTCCAAACAGCGGCTTTGTTCCTTCCCTCTGTTGCCTCCCTTCTCGGCTTCCCACCTTCTGTACTTTCCCATTCTCCCTCATTCCCCTCCAAGCTATTTCCCCTCCCTTGGGCTCTCTCATTATCTTTCCCTCCTCACACTCTTCATGCGCTGTTTTCTGTCATGCTTATCACTCCAATCTATTTTTTTTTCCTCTTCCCAGGACTTTCTGTTCCACAAACACTTTCCCCCTATCTCTGTGACCCATAGTGTTTTGCACACACTGACATGCCACCATTTTTTGCCCCAGCCCCATGTTCATCTGCACCCTTGGTACCACACTGCCTAGCACAGGCAGAGAGCAAGGAGAATGACTAAGAGATGTTGTGTTGGCGGAGGAGGATGTTGAGTATTTTCATTCACCCCAGCTGTACCCTGATGAAACATTATTTATTGAGCAGCACCCCACACCAAGCTTTGGCAGTCCTCTTACTGCCTCCCAGAGCGACCACTCAGGTCAGAAGGAAAGCTCTTGCAGAATAATCTTTGCCTCCTCTTTTCTAGTCTTCAGGTCATATGGTTCTATTTCCTTGGCTGCTCTTGATCTAAACAGACAGAGGACATCACTGCCCAGCATTGCTGGCAGCCCTTTCACCTCTAACTCACCATGCAGCAGCTCAGTAAGCTCCCTCTGAATTCAGACCCCATGTCCTCGGTCAATCTGCACCTGGAGCAGCTTTCCCTCCCACTGCACAGAGCAGCGCCCCAGCCTTTTGCACCACGATGCACACCTTCCACGCCTTCCTCCACTGAGACTGCGCTGGCCATGGTCTCATCAAACCAAGTCCAGGGCTTTAGCAGATGCTCCCAGCCTAGGGATCCTCCTCTGGATGGGTTCCCCACAGCTGCAGGCAGGCAGGGAGGGAGCTGATGGCAGCAGTAGCACCATGACATTTTCCAGGCTCTCTAGACTCTTCTCTCTGAAGTCTTTCCTAGCAGCAGGCACACTTTCTGTCCCCCTGTTTTCCTCCATTAATGAGCTCGGCTGATTAGCCCCCTTGCTGCTTCAGTTTCTCCAAGCCACAGTAACCCAAGCGCTGCCTCCACACATTTTCTTGAAGCCTAAACAATGATTGCCCTTTTCTCTGTCCTGACCTTTTCCCTGTCCTCCTTCGGCTGTCTTTTATCAGTAAGCCACAACAGGATCTGACTGGTTTGATTTTAAAGCATGGTAGTAGTTCGTATCCTTCCAATTAATTCACATTTAGTTAAACCAACCTGCAGGGTCCTCTCAGCAAACAGCCTAGCAGCCAAACAAACCCCAAATCCCCATCTGCAGATATCCTTTACCACCTAAAATACAGAATGACGGAGCAGAAAACCTTTTAGTGCTTTGTGCTTTGACCCTCTGGTAAGCCAGTGGAACCCAAGAATGGAGTTAAAGGATGTCTAAGGGAGATTACAAACACACCAGAGAAATTGAAGAGAGTGTACTGGAGATGAAGTAACATCTCCCCCACCCCCCAAAAAAAAAACAACAAAACTTTAAAATCTTCAGATTCACTTTGTGGGGTTTCAAAACAGCAGCCTGAGCAGTGTCACCATGCTTGCTGCTCATGACAGGCCCACTTTTATTATTGGTACTGTTCACAGAGCTGATGAGAGACTCTTGTTGAAGGCCACAAGAAAGGTCCTTCACATCCGACTGATCCTGCCTGACTCATAGCTTAACACTTCTCTATGTGCCCCCAGGCAGTATTCACAGGTCTTAAGAAACAGAAAGAACTTCTTTGACCTTCTTCTGGGACCCTGATGGGGCATAATCTTGCTTTTCTACCAACATTTCTTTTCTGACTGAATAGCTGTAGTTATATTTTTCCTTGTGCAGATGTTGTCTGTTGTTTCAGTTCTTTGGCTGTTTTTTTTGTTTTGCTGATCTGTTTCTTGTTTGTCGTTTGTCTCTCCTAAATTTCATTGTCCATATTCCACATCCTGCTTACCCAGTATAAACCAGAATATTATGCTCCCTGTTATTGACTTTGTGCCCCTTTGGGGTTAATGGGAACAGGCATGGGGGTTCTCTGTGAGTCATTGCTGGGAGCAGAAACTCAGAAAGGTAGACAGCAGTCCTTTGGCCATAACATTAATGTCTCTGCTACTCCCACTGTCTCTTCATGCCTGCAAAGCACAGAAGAAGAATTTCTGAGATCACTGGGAGCTCTTGTTTGCTAGTGCAGTGACAGTAAACAAGAGTGATGTGACTGGTTAGAGAAAGGGGAGCCAGTTCAGCAGGGACACACATCACTCATCTTGCGTCTTACAGAACAAGATGAATGAAACCATCCATACAGATGAGGGGAACAAATCAAGAAAGCAATGTTATGCAAGAAAATCCTGAAACTCAGAACTAGAAAATGCCTCCCTGAACACAACTATATTGTTCTAATTTTTTACAGGTCAAAGGTGCATTGAAAGCTTTTAAAACAAAAGTGTGTGCAATTTCCAAAAGCAGTAGCATGATTATACGTATTAAAAAGCACAGGTAGATCTGAAAAGACAACAGTTTAGAGATAAGTCAGCTTCTAGCACATTCTCTGCTATACGGGACTCTTCCTCCCCAGGAATATTTGATTTCTGCTGGCTTTAGTTATTTATGATTTAAAATAATGACTTAGAGATTGAGAAATGTGGCCCTGGTTCAGGAAAGCCTTAAAAATGTGTTTCAGCAAGTTTTGAGCTGTTCTTCAGTATTGACACGAATGCCCTCAACAAACTATACAAGACTATATTCTAGGGTGTTATCTGGTATGCCGCATTCATCTAATAAGTCTAACAATTCTTTGGTGCTTGTAGAGACAGATGTGAGATTTATGTGTCATGAAAATCTTTAATAATGCATAGGATGTAAGAAAAAGAATTGATAAACAAGAGATACTGAGATGAGAGACTCCGGACACTGTATGAAGTCATGAATAGGGGCACCTGGCACAGCCGGGATAATACAAAATTATAAATACATTTATTTAATAGAGCTAGACCGCTCCTTGGCATGCAGGTCTGCCTTCCTGCCTCCGTGACAAGAATGCTGAATGGGAATGCAATCTTTCTGTAGAAACTGTGAGACACTTAATTTGCTCGAGTAGCAAAGGGACTGAAGGATGACAATTCAAACTGTACGTCATGTGGCTATTGCAAAGGCTTATTTATTCTGTTTAGCCCTGGGTCAGGAGATTGGGTGCTGCTGGAGGAGCTGAGAATGCCTTATCATGTTAATTCAGTCTTCGCTCAGGGTGATCTCCCTGAAGTTTGAAAACGTGCAGCTCTATGTCCTGAGCTTTAAAGAGAGTTTGGAGATACAACTTCAGATCTGGGAGTAATCCTGTTCCTCTTGCCTGTTGAACTCATTGAGCTATGCAGCTGACTTTGCAAAGTCCAAAACATAGACCCTGTTTTGATCCTCATCATTCCTGCCCTTACAGCCAAATGTTTGCAGTTTGCCTGTTCACTGAGTTTGCTGATCTTTCATTCTTCTGCTTCATGGTCCTGTTCCCAGTTTGCTCCATTGCTGAGGCTCCACAGCCTCCAACAGGACATCAATCCCATTTCAAACTGGGGCCCCTTTTTATAAACTAGGCACCATTTATTTTCACATATTTCAACCTGTGAGTCTGTTCCTTGGTGTTTCACTGGGTCCCATCCCAACAGTCTCCCAAGGTCACTTGATTAGTAAATTTGAAGTCCCATTGCTAACCTCCATAGTAAGGAGGTGGTCAAGAACACATTTAACATCTTCATTCAACCCATTTCTCTCTCATTGCCATACTCATCCACTATTTTCTCCTCACTCCATCTATGACTCAAAAGATGTCTCTCTCCAAGTGCTTCTTTTATTCTCTGGCACTGAATCTATACACTGTTCTAATCCTGACCCTAAGCCTTATTTTATTTTTCAGAGTTAATTTCCAGTTTGTCAGATACCTCTGGTCTTGAATGCTGGGAGAAACTGGAAAGATTCTTTGATGGGAAGTCCACAAAGCTGTGGAGTCTTTCCCTGTGAGTGTCAGTTTGAGGGTAACTCTGCTCTCACATTCTGTGATGTCTATGTCTGAGCTAGTCACCCTAAATTGCCTTCATAGCCTTCATCAGCATTTTAAAGGTGGGATTTCTCTGATCCATTGTAGATGTCTTTAATAGGATGATGTGATTGGCAGCCTAAATTGATCTATTTCTTTCCCACTAGTTACAATGGAACTTTAGAGTGGCTGCTCCATGTGGATCTTACCCTTAGAAACAGAAATGTTGGGCAAGTTTAGTATGGTACCAGCAAGTCCTCACATCAAAGAACTCATCTATTCTAATGTCGATTTTCCATCTCCCGCCTAATTTATGATACGTAAAAACATTCTGTAAAAACATGATTCCTTCAGAGATGGAAAATTTGGAGATCAGAAAGGCAGAGGGAGTTCATGAAGTTTGCCAAGCAGCCTTTATTCAGCACTGAATTAATATAGTGGTAGTCACTGATAGTCGGATTGGGAGAGCTGGAACCAAAGCATCCTGGCCTGGCATCTGTTACCTATTCCTTTAAACAGCAGTACCTGCACAGAGATCACAAAGAGGGTGGCCCCATTTTCTTTTCCTTTGCACCCCGAATTTTCCCACACACCCCAGCTACAGAGACATAACATCATTACAATGTGATTCATGCAATGAGAGAAAACACTTGAATTTACAACTAATATTTCAAACCGTAGATGCAAAACTGTGGGTGTAATTTACTATTGCAAAAAGTGGGCCCTAAGATCTTGGGCCCTTTAAAACATTTACTCCTTGACAATTCCTGTGTATCCAATTTCCCTCTCTAAAGAAAAAAATGCTCCATTTTTCTATAGCTATGTCCATGCAATAGATGAACATCAAATGCTGGCATTGTCATTCAAGCACAAATTCTAACGTTATGGCTGCCCCTCGTGCCTTCCAGCAGCCAGAGCTGTCCATTTTCTGCAGTACCTGATCGAGCTGGACAACCTTCACGTGATGGCTGGAATAAAATAAAGTAGATATATTTTGACAAAAGGAGCCAAATTTCCTATTGTATACAAAAAAATTGAAGGAGAAGGACAAAGAAATCTTGAAGTGCTTGGTCCTGACTCCTAAATCAGACACTACATAAAATACAAAAGCCAGGCTTGAAAAGATAAGGAAACCAGCAACAACAACAACAAAAAAAAAAAAAAAAAAAAAAATTTTAGAAGTGGCATGTATTTTTCCCCATATGTTTTGATGGTACCATTGGGTGAAAGATTTGTATGAAATTAACTGACATCAGGCCTTGGAGCAGAGTTACAATAGAGTGAAAATGTACACTGCATTTCCTTCATTTCATTTTATCTTCATACCTCATGCTTCTATGGACTATTTTTCTTATGCTTATGTGGCAGATACAGGAACATCACTCTCAATGCTGACAAGAAAGCACTTGTTAAATCTCCACATGCTCATTTTTGGACACTGTTTCTCACTTCCCTGTAGAGGACAGCTCTGGGGTGTGCCAGGGGCTTTTGTCTTTGGAGGTCTAATCCATCAGTGCCTGTGGACACTCATTCAAGTCTGACTGCTATTAAACAATCTTAAAATCCTAATGCCATCTGGACAAATTGTGTTTTAGACACCTTAGTTGGCTGGGATGAACTCTAGATCTAGACTTGGTACCGTGATTAGATATAGTCATTAAGCTGAACTTTCCCTATAATCATTAAAATCTTAAATGTCAGAGCAAGTATCTTTTTTTTCCCTCCTAACTATCAGCTCCAGATTTAGACTAGTCTAGGTAACCTTTCAAACCAGATACTCCAAAAGGAGGTGCTCCTTTTTCTTCATTTTTTTTGTTCAGAGCCAAATAAGAACTTGATAAAAGACATCACATAGGCATCTGTCTTAATAGCTTTTCCCAGATTCTCCTCATCCGACCTTTGTTACTGTCTGAATCATCTTCTATTACATTGAAGTGTAACTTCCTTCCTTGTCATAGGATATTTTGCACTGCATTAAAAATAATAGTCCCACAAACATATCCTCCAGCTCTATTTGCTCCAGTTCACATACCTCACCCTGTCATCCTGCAGCTAATATCTCTGCAACTCCCATTTTGCCCCTTTTGCTTAGCTCTTTGTGTGCTCCAATATTTCATGGCTCAGCTGCCTTTTGTCACTGGGCTAGTAACATATTTCTGCAGTCAGTGGGCATGCAACCTCATATACTGTCGTGCTGGGTAATTGCCAATTTCTTTTAAATATTCACTTAAAAAAAAAAGGTAGAAAAATTGTCTTACAAATAAGAGCATGCATCAATTTACATGGCTGTGTTTATTCCCTTTATCACATTCCCCTGAGGACATAAGCCTGTCTCTGGTGGAGTCAGTGAGAGCCTTGCCATGGGCTAAAGCCTGAACGTCACTCTGGTTTTCATTGCTGCAAGTGATGTTACAAAATCACTTACCAGCCAAGAATGGCATGGGTCTGAGTTGCAAAATGCTGATTTGCCTCTTTTAGTGGGTGGATGACATCAGTCTCCCAAACACTCAAGTTTCTGGTTCAGAAGAGCAACAACATGGGCTTAGCATTTTGCATTTGCATTAAAACACTACCTCCAGTGTGAGCTGCCTTTCCAAGGGGTGCTCTGGGTGCCTTCCCCTCAAGGGAAGCAGCTGTCAGGCAGCACCACCAAACAACTTGCTCCTTCCTCTGAAAATGTGGAGAGGAGCAGCAGGCTGAAAAAGTCCTCACCTTCTGCGAACAGCTCTCCCAAGCAAAATGAAGGCGAAGAAGAAGAGCATTGCCTCACCGAAGGCGGTCTGCGTCTCTGTGCCATACTGCAGTGGGGGGAAGAGGGAGGTTGCGTGCAAAACATTAATGGCAGCGAGTTCTGCTGAAAATGACTGACTGCTTTAATTACTGGGAGCACTGCCAGGCTCCCACCTGACAGCCTCTGCGAGGCTCCCAGTTGCCAGGCTTGCACTGATTTTATCAAGACTCTGAATGCAACAGCTGAAGAAACTTCTAGCAATGGCTCTTTCTGCTTTGCCCAGTTTTAAGCAGCACAGCGCCCAGTCTTTGCTGGATGAGACTAAACACTAGTGTAGATCGGTGCTCTCTCATGTGACAGAAATGCAAAAGCTGCAGCATCTGGAAGGTATTTGTCCAAAAACTTTGCTTCTACACACCTGTCCCTCTCCAAACACTACTTGCTATCACCTGCAAGCTTCCTTTACTATTCGTTATTTAACTGTTATTTCCAGACCTGTGGTCATTTAACTAAGTATGTAGAGTCCCTGAAGCAAGAGTCATTTCTGCTGAAGCAGTGGCAGAAAACCCTCTGTCTAACCCAGTGTGGCCTGGCAAAGAGAAGTCCCAGGCACAACAGCCTGTAATTCTAGCTGCCCTTTCACCTAGGACTGCATTGATCAAGCAACTTTCAGTCTTGAGAAATACTTTTTGTAGGTTCTTCTACAACACCAGGAAATTTTACTGTGTTACCAGTCTTCCCACAAGGTCATTTTTCCTGACCTTTTCTGCAAGGATGAGAAAAGATGAGCAAATTCTTCCTCTGGAAATTACCCAGTGTGCACCCTAGGCTTCCCGCATGTGTTCTTGTAGTGGAGAGCATCAACAAATAGTAACAGGTCGGAGTAAGGAGAAAGATACTGAGAAAGTCTTCAAAAGACTTAGGTAAGTCTGGTAGACATCTGAATGTTATGGGGCTTGTCCATTTCATCAACCTATTGTACATTATTTAACAGATGCCACCTTTTCCTAAAACCCCTAGATACCACTGAAATCTCTTGCCACAGGTACCATGCAACAGAACCCCTTTTGCCATTTTATCACGACTACCTTTAACTAGCTATTATCTCCTTTGCAATCCTCGCTTTTCATTACTGCTGCTGTGTTTTGTCATCTAGTCTATTGTCAGTAAATGAATTCTACTACTCTCAGGAGTTTCTACTTGTTTTGTGTTATCAGTTTTGATTGCAGTATTCCCCATGTTGGATATATATCTCTCAGTAAAGTAATTAAGGCAGCATTGCTGCATAGGGACAAGCTATGCTAGCACTGTATGCCAAGAAATCCAGAGAGCAACTCAGAGTAGCCACGAGTAGCCTCATGTCTAGGCGATGTAGTCAGTTGCTTAGGCTGGCAGACGTCTGGGGACAAAGGGTGTTGTCCATTCTGCCACTGCAGCCACAAATTAGGCAGCTGGGCCTTGCGGTGAAGGTTACTGCTGAGTGAAGTGGGGAGAAAAGCTAGTGTGTGGGGCTGTATTTTGGAAGGCGTAGTGCTGTCTACTACCACAGCGAAGGGGCCTCCCTCTGACGGAGGCTGAGTAATAGTATATTATGGCAGCTGTAGTTAAACTCATCTGGTTCAAGTTGTTACAAATACAGTTGTCCACTCTGCTCCTCTGCTGACAGGCATTTCCTATCAGCTGCAGGGGCAGAAGGAGTGATGCACGTCTGATCCTCCACACTCCCACAGCCGCCGGTGAGGATGGAGTCACTGCTGCATGGGCTGCTCTCTTTCACAACCATGGGGCAGGGGAATGAATTTTGCAGCAGTCCAGACTACAAGCTCCCCTGCATGCTGGCAGTTGGCAAGCTTCCTTTTCACTTGGCTTGAATAGGGTGGAAAGCAAAAATCCACAAAATTAATGTGGTGGCATTTCATTCCCGGTGGAAATCTGCAGGCATCAGAATAACCACTGCCTCTGTCAGTCCAACAGTTGCAGCATTTCCTGCTATATTGTGGAATCAGTGCTGGAAGTGGGTCTGTCTGCAATCCAGCTGAGGTGTCAGCATCTTACTGTTGTTGGAGTTACAGACTTTGAATCCAATAGAAACATAATGACTAAGATAACTCCTCCTGCTCACCCCTTGCATACTCACATCTGTGTATGTGATTTTTCCATGGGTTCAGGTCATTAAAAGGTCACATCCTGAGATGATGTAAAACACCATAGCTTCACTGACCCACCCAGTTGTCCCCCATTCTGTATTTACTTAAGTGTTTCTGGCTGTATGGTACCTTTTTTTTCCGCAGACCACTTTTCCAATTTGTCAAGTTTATTTTGGAGTCTGAGCCTATCTCACAGTCTCTCACAACTTGTTTTATAGCCAGCTTCATATCTGTATTCTCTCCTCTACCATCCAAGTAACAGGCAAAAAAAAGTAACAGAACAACACTGAGGTTTACCTCAGACTTCATGAAAGTCTTCAAGGAACCTCTTCCTTTTTCACAACAAACCATCAACAGTTTCATTTTTTAGAAATATTGTCCACCCAGTGTTATACCAGTGTTTCCTTAGTTAATTAAATACACTGGGTTCAAATAGTACGCTCCTGATTAATCTACATTCACAGTTAGTCTCTCCTTAAAGGCTTACAAAGAGTTTCATTTTGCTTGTTTTGTTCCAGAGTTTTTCCAATAATTGAATTAAGCTAACTGTGGTTTGTTTGGGGTTTTTTAATTCTTCAGTTCCCTTGTCCTTCTTCTTCAAGATAGGCCCTACATATGTCCTTTTCCAGTCTTCTGGCCCCTCACCCACTCTCCAGGAGCTGTTGCTGATAATCGACTCATTCAGGCACTGCTTCAGCCTGTTTGCTAATCTAACCCAAACCCAAGATCCATCAGACCTAGCTCACCAGAAAATATCTTCCTCAGCTAGCTACACCCAAGACTGTCCCTTCCTTAGGTAAAGGCTGCTATGAAGACATCATGTTGCTAACTGTGCTAGCCAGCTATGGCTGGAAGGCATCCTCCCTCTCCCAAACAGGGGTTAGGAGAGACATGCTTAAAGGACAAAACAAGGAGATCCAGATTAGATTCATACTACTGAGAGAACCACAGCCTTGCGTGATGGGTTTCTGGCCACCCTGAAGAGGACAGGCAACTTGGCAGGGGGAGAGAAGTATTTCTCTACCCTGAAAATGCAACTAGGGCAAAGGGATAAGGGGGGGCATAGCTACTTGCACATAGGAGTAAAATTCATCAAGTAGTTTCATTCCCAGAAGGGAAAGAGACAGATAAAAACATTACAAATTTAATCTTAAAGCTTTTTCAACAAATTAAAATCCCACAACCAAAGGAAAACATTGCATTTTGGACTGGACAAAGATTTGAATCCTGAAATGGATTTTACTCTGCAATTATTTTGTCTGTTGTTTAAATGAGGAAGAAAGAAAAATTGCTGTTTGACAGAGGCTGCAATTCATTTCAATATCAATTTTTCAGGTTAGCTGAAGAGCTGACAAAATCAATTGTTTGCACAGCTCCTGTCCTGGAGCCTTGGGAAGTTACCCTCTAGAGACAACAGTCATGGGAGTTATGGTGCAGAAAACCATCATGGAAGTTTAAATCAGAACAGACTGAATTTTAGATCATTTTGGAAGATGCCATCAGATCTGTGTTCTGAAATGGGCCTAAAAGCAGTTTCTGAAGCAATAATGAATATGGCTTGACCTTCCCTATGCCTTTTCATCTGGCACTGTTAAGTATAGTTACTTCTGGTGCTTTTCATGCTGACAGCATCAAATGATAGGTAGTTTTCTTGTGTAGATGAGATCTCTGAGATGTATTGTTGTGCAAATGTGCTGCTGGGAAAGATGAGTTGCTTTTACCTTCATTCACCTTATTTGCATGCATGGACACCAGGATGTAATGGTCTTTCATAGGGAATTCAACTCTTCCTCAGAGTCACAGCAGTTCTGAGTTTGTCCATCAGGGCTCAGCAAATGGCTTGTTGCTTTCTTCAGACCTTGCCTGATAAGGAGACATTATTCAAGTGATGAGTGAAAAGGTTGATGAGTCTAATTTTTTTCCAGTAATATTTCATTAGTGAATGGAATTAATTAAGAAACTATTTGGTTTAGACTTCTTTTTTTATTACCCAGGGTATGGTCCATGGATACATACAAGAAAAAATATATACAACGCGTAATTCATCAAGAGGAGTTGTTGGTGTGTTCTGTCATTGCTGCTAAGGCAGCAGTATTTTAAATTCTATTCCCTGTAAATATTGTGTTTTTATTCAAATGTATGACATAATGTAATTTTCCCCTTGACTTCTTCCATCTTCCCGAAAAATAAGCCCCCATTTCTACGGCTCTTTTGTGCACTCTTTTCTGAAAGGCTTGTGCTAAACAAATATAGAAGTGTGGATATTAGGTAGACCTTTTTTTTTCCTTTGAAGCACAAGTTAACTAACTGAGAATACTGATTTTTGACTGATGGGTATGAGCCATTGCACTGTTGAGTAGGATCAGGTAGGACCTGTATTTAAATTTGGACCCCAGGTACCCAGAACAGGATGCAGATAAGTTTACTTTTCCCACAGGGGCCAACAAAACGTGGGGCAGACTTCAGACGGCCTTTTTTACCATTGGAGAATGTTATAAGGGATAGCATTTGGTGCCCTGGGTCGTTTGCAGCTTGGCTTGAAGGAGACACAGGGTATGGTGTGGTCAAAACCTAGGAATGCCAAATATGTGACAAAGCAAGGGATGTGTCCTGGTTTCAGCTGGGATACAGTTAATTTTCTTCCTAGTAGCTGCTATAGTGCTGCAACAGTTCCCTAAAAGAATGCTGTTGCAGACACTAATGCTGATGGCATTGACTGACTTCGGCAATCACTCAGTAGGGCAGCATTGTTGGTGGGTTTTTATGAGACAGATCAAGAATTTACAGCTGCCCATCACAGATCACATGTGCCCCAGTGGTCTGCTGCCTCTGGTTCATCCGGTGCTGGGTCAGGGGCTAGGCAGGGAAGGCTGACTGTTTTGTCCCAGTCATGGCTATCACAAGGGAATTTGTGCCTGTCACTGTGAGGTCTCAGTGAAGGGCAGGTGGGACCTTCAAGAGATACCCTGGTAAGCGTCTCTGTTTACCTTTGTTCATCAGTGGATTAACTCACCTATGAATACCATTCCTGTTCATGTGGTTCACCCAGTTTATTTGTGATATAAGGTCATGGAGACCAGGAGGAACCCTCTCAGGTTACGAACTTCACTCAAGTTCAGCTTGGTGAAGAATTCATGAAAATAGTACCTGGAGTGTCTTCTTCAAGTGTTGGCCATTCAGGGGCGGTCCTTGCTGACCAGGCTTTAGTTGTCTCAGCTGCAATTAGGCCACATGCTTTGCAGAAACGACAGCTTGGCCAGCTAAGGAAATTATCTGTACAATAGCTGTCTTAATCATTTGTTTTTTCATCCCAAATGCAGAATGAAAAAAATAATCTCTGTGTGTGTGCACATGCATCCATTAGCTCACAACCAAACCCTCCTGGACTTTTAAGTGAAACCGAAGAGAAAAAGCATTGTAAGTTGTGTGTTGTATTCATCTTCCCGAACATTTTAGTAAAAGCAGTGTACAAGGCTAGAGATGGGACATGAGTTCAGTTCACAAAACTGCAGAAGAGAGGTTCCCCCCCTCATCTGGTGCTGAGGGCATCTCTTCGGGGTGTGAAGGACCTAAGTTTGTGTCCTTTCTCTGTCTGACACACACTTTGACAGCAACCAAGGGCTCCTGCACCCCAGAGACGTGTCTGATCCCTACCCTCAGCATCCACTTAGGGGCCTTTTCCAATCTCTGGTTTTGGGGCTCTTTTCTTCGTAAACAAGGCTTAACCAGTCACAAAAGTAGTCTTGAAGGCTAACCTCAGTCACAGAGGTTGGTCTCATTAGGGGCCATTTATAATCAGTGGACTACCTGTATCTGGAGCAGATATCTTATTTTGATTTGAGTTCATTTTAAAAAGTGAGAGGTGCTGTCAAGATGATCCCCACACAAGGTCTGCGCTTTTGAAATCCATTCCCTTTGACCTAGAAATGTGCCAGTTTTAGTATTACACAAAGTCTGATTCACCCTGAGTGCTTTCCCTCAGCTTTGCTCAGAGGTGCACTGAAGTATTATTAATGCAAGACAAAGCTCGTTGGGATTCTAGGTGCTTTAATGTTTCTTGTAAATCACATAAAAGTAAAAAGTAAAAAGAAGCAAATGCTGTAATGTCTCAGTAGCTGATATATTGTATACAGACAGTGGAAAAATTGTTCTGAATCTCACTTCTTGGAGTATTGTTTCTTCCATCCTCAGTAACAAAAAATGAAAGGTTAGTAGTTCAATACTTGTGGGTGCCCAGCACTTTCCCTTAGCAGGCACCCTGAGTAGTCAGAAACATGTCTTTTTAAGCTTTATCAGATGACTGCTTTTGAGGGACAGATTCTTAATGCAGAAAGATCCTTCTGGGTTTTGCTTCTATTAATTTTACATAAGGCGTTTTTGTTAGCCAGAATTAGATAGCACCACTTATTTATGAATAACCCATGAAGGAATGCATGAGTCAATATGAGACACTTTCCCAGTCCCTGGTGCTGGGTATTCACAAATCAAGAATGGCATCTATGCAGAACAATCACCAACAGACATATTTCTGTACGCCTGGATTAATTTAGAATGAATTATCTTTCCAGCTTATATGAGTTGCTTTCCCCGAAGCATGTTTTTCCCATCCTTCCCCTATAGGGAATAAGTAATGATTGTGGTGGAGATTTTTAGCTGTGCACTTTGAGTGGCCTCAGTTTCCTTCTACCCCTTTACTAAATGGTTCTAATGACCACTCCTGAAAAAAGAAACATCTGGCACATGTTGTGATGAAGAAATGCAAAGTGATAATGGTAAAATCCTTGCCACTCACGAGGTATTTTGAGCTCAACCAGTCCTGCCTGATGTGAGGTACAGGCTCTTTAACACTCCTTCTTCAATGTGGTATTATTCATTCAATTCTAGAAATGGGCACAATGGATAAAGACGTGAACAAAAAGTGAATTACAACACAGTGAAATAAAAAGTGTGATAACCTCATGAAGGAGGTTATCGCAACTGTACTATATACGTATGCATGTATGTATGTGTGCGTGTGTGCACTCACATATCCCTGGGTTGATAGTTCCTCACACCTGCACTGTGTCTCCTGAAACAACCTACTTAAAGTAGTTAACCTGTCCAGGACTGTTGTTCAGTAACTGCAGTAATGTAGGTAAAAAAAATTTAGTTTCTCCCAGGAAACATATACAGAAAGAAAATGAAAATACTAAGCCCTTCTGAACTAAGCCTAGATTTCCATAGATTGTTCCTTCTGCCTTTATGAATTTCCCCTTTCTTCTCATTGAAAAAAAAAAGGCAGTTTTGTGTCTTTCCTATCTTCTACACACTTGTTTCCTGCCCTAACCATGTCTGAAATTTTTATAGAAAAAGAGAATCTTCTGGCCCTCTAGGCTCAGCTTTTTCAAGCCACCACACCCACGATCTGCAGCAAAGGAGGGAAACCAGCATTTATGAATTGCACCCCAGGAAAATGCAAGTCTGGAAACTGGAGTGTAACACATGACACTGCCTAGCTTAGTGAGGAGCAATAAATAATGCCTGTTTCTTTCTTTTAGACCATGCCTGAAACCTGGCATGCCTCACAGTCCAAACAAGCTCACAATACATTCAGAAAGCATTGAGAGCCATTCATGGGCAACTTAGAGGTGGACTGGAGGCAGTTTCTGATTGACACAAAAGCCTGATGGACTTGGATATGGGATCAGACTGTGATTTTCCCCTGAGATTTTGGAATCCTTTCAAAAGAGGGATCAAGCTGAAATTCATAGGCTACATTGTCAAAGT
>VYZW01041452.1:0-30392 GCA_013401315.1 Balaeniceps rex | reverse complement strand
GGAAGGGGGGCGGGGGGGCGGGGGGGGGGGGGCTGGACCCGTGGGGCTGGACCCGTGGGGCTGGGGACTGGGACCCGTGGGACTGGGACTGGACCCGTGGGGCTGGGGACTGGAGTGAGGGGAGCAGTGACTGGAGCAGTGGGGCTGGATACTGGACCCATGGGACCAGGGGACTGGACCCGTGGAGCTGGGAACTGGACCCGTGGGGCCAGGGGACTGGAGCAGTGGGGCTGGGGACTGGAGCAAAGGGACCAGGGGAGTGGAGCAGTGGGGAGCAGTGCCTGGAGCAGTGGGGCTGGATAGTGGACCCATGGGACCAGGGGACTGGAGCAAGGGGACCAGGGACCAGGAGCGAGGGGGATTGGGACAGGACGAGGGGACCAGGGGCTGGAGTGATGGGGCTGGATACTGGAGCCATGGGACAAAGGGACTGGAGCAGTGGGGCTGGGTACTGGAGCCATGGGACAAAGGGACTGGAGCAGTGGGGCTGGGGACTGGAGCCATGGGACCAGGCTCTGGACCCATGGGACCAGGGACTGGAGAGACGGGGCCGGGGACTGGAGCGGTGGGGATGTGTACTGGAGCAATGGGAACGGAGGGATGAGGCAGGGGCTGGGGGGTCCCCCCCTCCCTGCGCTTCCCTGCAGGACTGCAGGCGCTCTCTCCCACCAGGAACTGGGCTCTGCTCTGCAGGCTCAGCTCTCCTCTCCTACGCAGCCCCAGAAACATTAAATAATTACTTACATGGTGCTGTTTATATAGCTCCTAAGCAACCCGCGGCTCCCCCCGGCCCTTCCCTGGTTATCTGCGCATACCCAGAGAGCTCCGCTGGAGCATCTGCAGCCTCGCCGCTGCGATGGTGTATCGGTGGGCTTTGTCCAGCTGCCTGCTGAGCCCCGTTCGCCCACGCCACTGGCACCGCCGGAGCTGGCTGCTCCGCTGGCAGTGCACCGGCGGCTGGCTGAAGCCCCCTCGTAGTGGAGGAGCTCATTATGGCACTTGTGGTTGGGTTTGGTGGCCTTTTGCAGCTGTGATTTGGGCTACTCGGACCCAGGACTCTTTGCTGAGCTTAATTTGTCTGTCCTGGCTGCGGGGTGCGAAGAGCGTTAGGCAAGGGCAGGGTGAAGTTACAAAAGTCTCTGAAGGAACCCACAATTCATTTATGAGGAAGGCAGTTTCTTGGCTTATTTAGAGCTGCACGCATGCCTACAGCTGCTCTTCTCTGGATGAGTGTGCCGCCCGCTGCTGCTTTGGTCGCTCTCATTTCTGGTTTGAGCACAGACGAATCCGTAGGCTTTTTAGGCGGCCGCAGCTTGTATCAGCCTACCTTCAGGACAGTCCTGCTGTTTACAGGGGACCTGCCGGTTTAGCCGAAGGGGGTTTCCCCTTCCACGCAGGCCATTGCTGCCGAGTAGCGTTTTACAGCTTCTCTACTCGTCAGCCTGCAGCAGTTTCCCTATCGCCGTTCTTTTTGCCTTGCCTCCTCCGCAGGCGTGAGGCTGGGAGAGCAGAACGACACGTCGCTCAGGCGGGTTTCGTGTTTGCTAATGCGATATTTCAGCTTTCGGAGCGAGCGGTGGGATGACCTATAATAGGATGATTTGCTTCTCTTTTTTTCTTTCGTTTTCTCAGGGAAGGCCGAAGAAGGCTGTACGATTTTGCAGGAGGGGCTTTACGTGAGGGCAGAAAGGATACGGTGTTTTTAACGTGTCTCACGCATCCTTATCAACGGGCGGGATGACACCAGCTGGCACGCCGGGTGCCTGTGCTCCTCTGACCTTTGTCCCTGCAAATCCCACATCCCTTTTGTTCCTTCCCATCACAAGGGCTGTTCTTACCCATCAGCCTAAGCTGGGGGAAGTACACGCTTTTAATGACTGCTGATGTAAATTCGTGTGTCACGCAGGAGGCCATGGCACCCTTCCATGGGAACGGGCGCTGGGGAGATGTGCCTCCAGGTAAACGCCGTGTTTGAGCGGCCCCATCCCCTGCGGGGCCCCCGCAGCCCGCGCCCAGATAACGCCTAACCCGAGACCTCCCCGCCTTCCTTCTGCCCGGGGCTGATAACGACCCTGCCTCCCCTTCACCCCTCATCTTGACCGTGCTGGCGAGACGATAATGCCGGAGCTAACGGCAAAGCGCGGCACCTGCGCCCGTCCTGGTTGCCTTCGGGTTGCTCTGCCAGACCACAAGCCCCTTTGGCAGGCGTAGGCAGCTGCCAATGTCTCTGCTATGCACAAACCGCCGGAGGAGGAGGAGGCAGTTGCGATACCGGCGGAGCATTTCTTTGGCCCCCCTATCCCTAAGGGAGCCTCTCAGCCCCTTTGGCAGGCGTAGGCAGCTGCCAACGTGTCTGCTATGCACAAACCGCCGGAGGAGGAGGAGGAGGAGGAGGCAGTTGCGATACCGGCGGAGCATTTCTTTGCCCCCCTCACCCTAAGGGAGCCTCTCGCCCCTCTCCAGCAGCTGGGAGCACTCCGCCGCCTTGCTTGCAAAAGCTCTGGGAGGGCTTTGTAGTGCTTGGGAGCTTCCCTTCCCCCCCCCACTCATTTTTTGTTGGGGTATGTGATGCCTCGACGGTATCATAGCTCCAGCTCACATAACGAGCTCCTTTTTTGTGGCTGAAAAACAGCCGGCACCCATCCAATTCCCATAAAAGGCTGGGTGCAGTGCCCCCAACATGTTTCCCAAGCGCCGCAGGCATGCTTTGTGAGGAAAACCCTAAGATAATCCTTAAAAAGAGCTCTTTGTAAAGCTCCAGCAGGCTGCAGCGTGCTTCCACTGCAGCTTTTCCCTGGGGATTTTTGTAAAAATGAGAGATAACGCAGCATAGCAACGATGCCAGAGGCCAAGCGGAACGCACGATAGCCGTAAGCGCGCACGTCTTCACGAGGCCGATTCCTCTCCCTGTTCACGTAAGATTCCGTGAAACCTTCTGAAAATACCTCGCCCCTTACCAAAAGTCTTGGTTCACGTTTACAACCGCCAAATATTCGACGGTGCTAACCCCGTGTGCGAGGCGAGAGGTTCTCTTCAAGCGATAAAAGAGTGCAGGCAGAGCCAGCCCACCCTCCGCCTTACGTGGGTATCTCTTTACCCAAAGGCTCTTATCCATTTCCCCAGCCACGTATCTGAGGAGCCCAAGGGAGGAGGAGGAGGAGGAGGAAGGATTAATGTCTCAAAAGAGCAGCAGCACTTTGAGCAGGCGGTGCGGTACGTGCCCTCCTTCCAAATACACCTCGGTCCCCATCTCCTGGGGTAAGCCTCGTCCCCTCTCCGCAGGCACGGGGAGAGGCTGTCGCATCCAGCCGCACTGGGTGGAGAAAAAGGTCATTTCCATGCCTGTTTGGATTTGTTTGGAAGAAGGAAATTGTCCGTCTCTGAAGAATATAAATGCTTTTTCCACAGCTGTTTTTATATCTTAAAATAGTCCCATAATCTATAAAACAAAACGTGGTTCTCGTTTCCTTGTGAAAAGCCACCAGTTCTTGCCCAAACTTCAGAGAGCAAGGGGATACCAGAGAAAACGGCCGAAAAAAGAGGCTTCTTTTAGCACTGCAGCCCTCCCGTCCCAAGCCCTCCCGTCCCAAACCCTCCTCCAGGGTCTCAGGCATTTTGCAAAGAGAAAGAAGACACAGCCTCCTGCTTCTTCTTCGCTTCTAATTAGACCTGTTGGTTAATGAGCAAACAAAATACCAGCTGTGGGGAAATCCTACAGCAGAAATTACAGGACTGTCGTGCTCTCCGTGTACCCGCTAGCCTAGGGAGAGCACGACAAGGAGTTCATGTGAGACGCGAAGGCACTCAGATAACCAGCTTTCTACGCGCTCACATGGCTTTGCAGCCCGCAGCAGCCGCTCCCTCCCGGATAATGCAGGGGTTTAGTGGCACAGAAGGTAAATTGCCCTTAACTCGGGTGATTTTCCCCTTTTTTTCTGCATTCCTTTTAGCAAGGCAGAAGCCAGGGCGGTGCAGTTGGCTCCTCTGCTGGTGGGGACGTCCCAGGCTGGAGGTCTCCGTTGCGGGGGTGAACACGGCATACGCTGGCTGCTTTCTCTTCCCTTGGCTTTTGGGGATTTTTCTTTTCTCTTCCCCTTCTTGGGGTGGGGGGCTGCTTTGGTGGACCCAGGAGAGCATGGTGGGCCCACGGGCAGCTCCGCGGTGGAAATGGCTTCCCTTTCAGATGTGCTCTGTTGTTTGCTGATTCCCCAGAGGAGAGCTGGATCCTGCCAGGAGATAACATCTCTCCAAAGGCAGCTCAGCCTTAAACACACCTCCTCACCTCCGCGTCAGAAGTCAGGTCCTTAGCTACCGCCAACCTCAGGCTGCTTCTAAAATAAACCACGTCTCTAAAATAGACCATTTTGACCTCTTCTGGTCCCGGCTGAGACTCTGATCACAGGGCAGTGAAAACCCTGTGCCAAAAAATTGCGCCACTGCCCACTTTCCTGCTGTCCTCTGCCCTCACCCTCGCTCCAGAGCCTTGCAAAACCCAACAGTGAGTGCCATCCCTGTTGTCCAAATGCCAAAGGCTTCAGTCCGGTTCTGCAGACCAGCGCTGAGCTCCGTTCCCGCTCAAGGAACGCCCCATCGCAAAGTGGGCTGGAGGCAGGCAGGTTGTTCTCGAGCTCTCTCGTGCCCACCGATCGGCGCGGCATGTGCTGCAGTATCCGTACTGAAGGAACTAAGGCAAAAGCTCTCTAAAAGAAGCTGGAGGAGACCCGGAGAAGAGCAGCCAAAATGATCAAGAGCTTACAAGGGGCGACTGAAAAGTCTGGGAGCCTTCAGGCTGGAGGGAAAGGGGGTGCGAAAGGGGATGGGATGAGGTTTCGAAGTCGTGAAGGTGATGCATAGGGCGGATGCAGAGCCCGTATTCGCTCCATGCTGCAGAAGAGCAGAGGCTGCCTGAGGAAGTGATGAAATGGGTTAAACCTGAGAAGAGAAAGTACTTGCGTAGGTGTCGGGGTGTGAGCTTGCGGCGCCTACTGCTGTGGGAGTCTGTGGAGGTGGCCGCTAAATACAAATGGGCAATCTCACGGCCAGCAGATGCGGAATAAATACTAAAGGGTCGAGGCAGGGCTGGACCTGCTGGCGTTGTGAAGCCGCAGCACACAGGAGGGGCTGCAGAAAGCGGCCGGGCGCTCCTGTCCCCCCACAACAACTGCTGCGCCTCTGCTGGGCTTGGTGCTGTTGGGTGTCGGTGGTCTCTGTGACGAGGTCTTTGGGTTTTTAATCACCGTGGTGAGCTGGTGCTGAACACAGATATGGCTGTGATGGTTTTCCAGAGCTGCGCTGTTACGAGCAACCCCCTGCTTCAAGGTCAGGTTGGACGGGGCTCTGCGCAACCTGGTCTGGTTAAAGATGTCCCTGCTCACTGCAGGGGGTTGGGCTGGATGGCCTCTAAAGGTCCCTTCCCACCCAAAGCATTCTGTGATTCTATGATGATTCAGCCTGTGCCACCTGCGGAGATGCCGGTGCTGTGGGGACACGTGGTTGGGGGCTCCCCCATCGCGGCGCTGAGCACCCTTTTCACACTGGTGCTTTCCACAATGTCCTTCACAGGCCCATCCATCATGCCGAGAGCGGCCGTCCCAAGAACACGTCGCTGCAGAAGGAGCTCATTCCTCATGCTGGTTTGAAAGCACCTGCAGGGCTTTGCCATGTTAACCTGGCTGCCAGTGGCCGTCGCAGGCTGTGAGTATGCGAAGCGACTCGTGCGGGGCTTGCATCGGCCGTGCGCCTCCTTGGAGAGCGTATGCTTGCAGCGTTTCTGTGCTCTCCTCGCATCCCTGCTCCGGGCTGTGGCAGCGTCGGCAAAGGCGTGCGCTCTGGGGAGCCATCCCGGCAGCTGCCTCCTTCCTCCCGGTCTGCGGCATCGCCGTACCTGGGTACCATCACCACCACCTCTTACAAGCAGCTCTCCTCCACTGCATGCCTAAGGACTGCTTCCCTGTGAGCCTCTTCTCCGCTCTCCGTCCATGGTGTACCCCCGGTACCCTTCCCTGAGCCTCCCCTCCATCTTTCCTCTTTGCTTAGACGAGCTTTCCTTTCGCTACCTGTTCCTGTCGCTTGTTCCCTCTTCAGCAACCAGCGGAACCTTTTACATGTGGTTTAAAAGCTCCAGGATGACCGTTCTGGCAGATTTGGGGCTGGCGACATCGGACATGACCTTTCCGCTTGCTAACACCTTTTACACCAGCAGTGCTACCACGGGATTCTCCCACCTGGGCTTTGTAGAGCCAAGGCTGCGTTTCAGGGTCGCGCTTGCAGACCCCCCCATTAGCTTCATTCTCCCCGGGGGGAAACCATAACACATTTTCAAGACGAAGGCTCTTGTGTAAAGGCCTGTTTACGCTCCTTTCCGTGCTCAAAGCAGCTCGTCAGAGCCGTTGCATTACTCAGAGGTGCCAGGAAATGTGAATATCTGATGAATTAGCACCTCCCAGACGCGTAAGGTCGCCGGGCGCCCAGCTGAGCACCAGTTTTGCAGGGCTTAACCTCTTCTGGAGAGGCTGGTGAGGCCGAGGCTGAACACGCCTGCAGGTTTCAGCAGCATTTAGAAAGGCCAGCTCTCAGACACCGGTTATTTAGCAGCCAGGGCTACGTAGTCCCAGCAAAGTGCGTTTCAGAGCTTGTTTTCCAAGCCGTGCTCTTCCTTTCAGGTGCCGAGGGAGCAGCTCGAGGTCCAGGGGTGAAGCCGCACTGGTTATGGTCCCTGTTAGCAATTCCTGATGTGCAGAAAACCCCCAAAAAGTCCAGGTTCCCATCGTTTTCATTCCAAAGGGCAAGGAATTGTCTTAACCAGCTAAGAAGCATTTATATAACGATGTGGTGTGTTATATAACACCAACAAAAAAATTATGGGTTTTATCTTGACAGAGGAGGAAGGAAATCAGACTTGTGGCATAACATGCTTCAGGAAAGTCAGTTGGTAACTTGTGCCAAAAAAATTAAAAAAAATAGGAAGTATGAGCACATTGCTTTTGCTTTAAAATTAACCCATCCTTTTCTGCGTCTCTCCTATTTCCAGACCTGTTGCTGGTTTTGCAGGGGTCCCCCGCAGTGGCGGGAATCACAGAAAGAAGACTGGCAGCTGAAGGGTCTTCCGTACTGATGCATGCGCCAGCTATCAAGAACATAAACTTCACCGAGTGGGAATACATCAGAAACACCACCCCTGAATTCATCCTGCAGTACTACGCAGATTCCCAGTCTCAGACCATTTACTCCGCTTACCAAGGCAGAGTGATCTTCTACCCAGAGAACAGCTCGATTCTCCTGCAGAGCTTACGAGAGACAGACAGCGGCATCTATAAAGCGACAGTGGATCTGCGGCAGGATGAAGCTAGGACGACCCTCCTTGAAGTTATCAGTAAGTCATGTGTGTCGAGAGGGTGGTTTTCTCAGACCAAGATTCGCCAGTCCCTGCAGCAGACAGGCCCACAAGATGGCAACCAGAATAGAGTCGTAGAATCACAGAATATGATTGCCTCCAGAACATGAATACCTCCAGAGGTGGTGGAGTCCCCATCCCTGGAGGTGTTCAAAAACCCTGTAGCCGTGGCACTTGGGGACATGGTACAGTAGGCGTGGTGGTGTTGGGTTGACGGTTGGACTGGATGATCCTAGGGGTCCTTTCCAACCTTAACGATTCTGTGATTCTATGAATATCTCGTGTTGGACGGGTCCCATAAGGACCATCGAGTCCAACTCCCTGCTCCTCGCAGGGCTACCTAACACTAAACCACATGACTAAGAGCGTCGTCCAGACGCTCCTTGAACTCTTGACAGGCTCAGTGCCCTGACCACTTCCCTGGGGAGCCCATTCCGGGGACCGACCACCCTCTCCATGAAGAACCTTTTCCTAATCATAGAATCATAGAATGCTTTGGGTTGGAAGGGACCTTCAGAGGTCATCTACCCCAACCCCCTTGTCCTGGTTTCAGCTGAGTTAGAGTTACTTTTCTTCCTAGTAGCTGGCATAGTGCTGTGTTTTGGATTTAGTAGGAGAAGAATGCTGATAACACACTGATGTTTTAGTTGTTGCTAAGTAATGCTTAGACTAGTCAAGGACTTTCTTTTTCAGCTTCCCATGCTCTGCCAGGTGCACAAGAAGTTGGGAGGGGGCACAGCCCAAGATAGTTGATCCAAACTGACCAAAGGGCTATTCCATACCATATGACGTCATGCTCAGTATATAAACCAAGGGGAGTTAGCCGGGGGGCAGCGATCGCTGCTCGGGGACTGGCTGGGTGTCGGTCGGCGGGTGGTGAGCAGTTGCATNAACCACGACACCCCTGCAGTGAGCAGGGACATCTTTAACCAGATCAGGTTGCTCAGAGCCCCGTCCAACCTGACCTGGGATGTTTCCAGGGATGGGGCCTCCACCACCTCTCTGGGCAACCTGTGCCAGTGCTTCACCACCCTCAGTGTAAAACATTTTTTCCTTATATCCAGCCTAAATCTCCCTTCCTTTAGTTTAAAATGTCCAGTCTGAACCTCCCCTGATGCAGCCTCATTCCATTTCCTCGTGTCCTATCGCTGGTCACCAGAGAGAGGATATCAGCACCTCCCCCTCCACTGCCCCCCGTCGGGAATTTGTAGACTGCGATGAGGTCACCCCTCAGCGATGAGGTCACCCCTCAGTGATGAGGTCACCCCTCGGTGATGCGGTCACTCCTCAGCCTTCTCTTCTCCAGGCTGAACAAGCCAAGTGACCTCAGCCGCATCCTCGTAAATCTTGCCCTCGAGGCCTTTCACCATCTCGGTCGCCTTCCTCTGGACACACTCCAATAGTTTGATGTCCTTCTTGTATTGAGGCACCCAAAACTGCACCCGGTGCTTGAGGTGAGGCCACACCAGTGCAGTGTGGAGTGGGACAATCACCTCCCTTGACCGGCTGGCTATGCCATGCTTGGTGCGCCCCAGGACACGGTTGGCCCTTTTGGCTACCAGGGCACGCTGCTGACTCACATTCAACTTGCCATCAATCCAGACCCCCAGATCTCTTTCCGCAGGGCTGCTCTCCAGCCTCTCATCCCCCAGTTTGTACGTATAACCAAGACTACCCCATCCCGCGTGGAGAATTGTTGAATTTCGTACAGTTGGTGATTGCCCAGCTCTCTCTATCCAGATCTCTCTGCAAGGCCTCCCTACCCTTGATGGAGTCCACAGCTCCTCCTAGTTTAGCACCATCAGCAAACTTACTTAATGTACATTTGACTCCTGCATCCAGATCATTTATAAAAACATTAAAGAGCACTGGCCCTAAAATTGGGCCCTGGGGAACCCCACTGGTGACTGGCCGCCAGCCTGATGTCACGCCATTTACTATAACTCTTTGAGCCCGACCCACCAGCCAATTGCTTACCCAACGTGTTACGGACTTGTCCAGCTGTGTGCTGTGAGATCCATCACAGAAGGATGCTGGGAGAGACAGTATCAAAAGCTTTGCTGAAAATCCAAAAAACCCACATTTACTGGCTTGCCTTGGTCAACTAGGTGGGCGACCTTGTCATAAAAGGAAATTAAGTCAGTTAAGCAGAGCTTTCCCCTCGTGAACCCGTGTTGGCTATGACCAACGGCTGCATTGTCCCTCAAGGGGGTTTCAGTAACTCCCAGAATAAGCTTCTCCATAGTTTTACCAGGCACTGGAGTGAGACTGACAGGCCTGTAATTACCAGGGTCTTCCTCCTTACCCTTCCTGAAAACTGGGACAACATTTGCCAGCTTCCAGTTGACTGGGACCTCTCCAGATTCCCAAGACCATTGAAAAATAATGGAGAGGGGTCACACGATAACATCAGCCAGCTCTTTGAGTACCCTGGGATGAACCCATCGGGCTTACGTACATCCAGCCGGAGCAGCAAGTCTTGAACTAGAGGAGGATTTCTGGTTTCGTCACTGCCTTGAAAGACACGGCCTGGAGACCCTGAAAGAGTCGCTGGGAAATGCCAGGGGTTTTTTGCAATTGAGCCTGGCTGTGGGTTGAGTTCCTGGTTGGGACATCAGGCTGCACGGTGCCTTCATCCTGGGGTGATAGAAACGGGGGACACCTTCCGCCTTAACTTTTATCTAGTTGGTTTGTCATGAACAGCCTCTCGCAGGAAGTGTATGGCATAGAATTCCCTCAAGAGAAGGGATTTCTGCTCCTATTTGATGAGCAAAATGAATGCCGTGGTAATGATTTGAAGAACTGAGGCACAGCTCTTTCGGGTTGGTGTCCCTGCGCCCAGGGTGCCGTGCCTGATCTCCAAGGGCTGGTAGTGTCCATCCCAGGGAGTGGCGTGGTGGCAGGGATGGGGACATCTGCTTTCTGCTTTGAACTTGGGTGGATGTTGCCCTGCTCCTGCAGTATCTTCTCTCCCTCCAAACTGACCTGGGGTGTAAATCAGAAGGGAAGGACCTGCTTGCTCCCCAAGGGGCTCGGTATTCTTGCGTGTCGGCCAGCGTTCAGGTCCAAAGCAAGGCAGCGCTCATGCTCCTGGGAGCGCTACCACGCTGCTCTCTGCTTTTCAGAGCCTGTGCCCCAGCCTGAGCTCCAGCACAGGTTGGACCTGGCAGGTTCCCCCATCAAGCTGGTCTGCGTGGTGACAGAGGGAACGGTGGCTTCCATCTCCTGGAAGAAGGACGGACAACCCCTTTCCCCCGATGAATGCTATCTGCTCTCTGGCAACACGCTGCAGATAAGGCACGGACGGAAGTCGGACTGCGGCTCCTACTCCTGCAACGTCAGCAACGCAGTAAGCTGGAAGGAGGCAGCCCTGAACCTGACAGTGACAGGTTAGCCTCGCCCTGCCTCGGCAGGTCCGGCCGTTTGTCGTGTTGTCCCAGGTCCAGCCCGCAGGGTGCAACTGTCTCTCATGGGCTTTCCTGAGGAAGGAAGACCCAGGACTCATCCCTCAGGTTTTCCAGCATTTTGCAGTTTCCTGGGATCGCTGCTCTGTCTTCCGGGCTTGTCCCCAGCGCGGGATTTCCCTCCTGCCCTGCCTTGCAGGTCTCACGCCTCCCCTACACCACGTGCAGAGGCTGGCCGTCGTCGTGCTGATGTTCGTTGCCATCTCGGCCGTCAGCTTCATTATCCTGCTCTGTCAGCTGAGGGACCACAGGTTCGGTGAGTGCCGGGACTGCACCCCAAACTAAACCCTTCTCTCCCCACCGTGCACAGGGCAGACGCCAGAAAGCCTCAGCCAAGCTGAGGAGGAAACGTGCTCAGCTCGTGCATTTCTTCTTACGCCTCTGTAGCTTGCACAGAAAATCAAAGTCCCTAGAAGCAGCTAATCCCAACTGGCTTTGTGAGAGACAGAGCCAAAAACACGGCAGCACTGAGCATCCGAGCCATGCCTCCCCCATTTCTCAGGCATCCCTGGGAAGAAATAAAAAGTGCAGGACACGCATGGGAAGAGCCTTCCTGCCTGGGGTTGGCCAAAGACCATGTCTCGTGGGTTTTGGTGACCAAGCACACTGGTGTTCGGGTCATGACATTGGATCCCTACCCGAGGAACGTACAGGTTAACGCACGTGTTTCAGTAGCAGCGTATACATCGATTAACAGAAAACAAACCTAAAGACGTAGCCAACAGCAAGTCCCCTGTCCTGGTTTCAGCTGGGAGAGAGTTAATTTTTCTTCCTAGTAGCTGGCATAGTGCTGTGGTTTGGATTTAGTGTAAGAAGAATGCTGATAACACACTGATGTTTTAGTTGTTGCTGAGCAGTGCTTACACTGGTCAAGGACTTTCTTTTCCAGCTTCCCGTGCTCTGCCGTGCACAAGGAGCACAAGGAGCTGGGAGGGCGCACAGCCAAGATAGTTGATCCAAATTGACCAAAGGGCTATTCCATACCATATGACGTCATGCTCAGTATAGAAACTGGGGGAGTTGGCCGGGGGGCAGCGATCGCTGCTCGGGGACTGGCTGGGCATCGGTCAGCGGGTGGTGAGCGGTTGCATCACTTGGTTTTTTTTCCCTGGGTTTTGTTTCTCTCTCTCGTTCTCCTTTTCATTACAATTTTATTACTATCATTATTATTGTTATTTTATTTCAATTATTAAACTGTTTTCATCTCAACCCGCGAGTTTTCTTTTGCCCTTCCGATTCTCTCCCCCATCCCACCGGGGGCGGGGAGGGTGAGCGAGCGGCTGTGCGGTGCTCAGCTGCCGACTGGGGCTAAACCACGACACCTCCCACGCAGTCTTTGTAATCTGCTACTGCGTTCTTCTGCTCACCAGGAATAATCCCCGGAATAACAGAGACCATCTGGGGAGCAGAGGTGAAGCCCTACAGCTGTCAGGAAAGTTCTCCCATGTGTGTTTGGTTCTCAGCATTAACGCTGGGACCACGTCCAGCTTGTGGCGTTAGGTCTTGCCTTTGGGGGTAATCTCCCCTGAGGACCTCTCCATTCCTGGTGCATGTGGCAAGAGCTTGTTCTATGTGGGCTTTCCCCCACGAAATGGGTCTCCAGAGGAAATCCAGCACTTGTCAGGTGATTATAGGACGCAAAAACTCGGGCAGAGGTGTTGTAAAGTGTCTCACTGGGTGGAACTGGTGTCTGGTTCAGTGTGGAACAACCCCAAATCTGGCTGGTTTCCCCTGGTTCCTCCTGAAGTCAAAGCAAGCCCTTGAAAGTTCACCAGGTTTTCTGAGCCTCAGGGATTCAATTCTTTGCAAAGAAAACCTGTGCTTGTTGTTTATCCTCCCTTCGCAGGCTGCGCCCATCCTGTCTCTGTGGTACTGAGTGCGCTTGCGTTTTTTCCTAGGAGAGGAAGCACGGAAGCATGTAATTCTGTCCACCCATGGTCTGCTGTGTGTCTCCTCTCTCCTCCTGCTTGCCACCTCCATCATCTGGATGCGGGAAGAAGGTAGGATTTGTTCAACCTCGTTTGTTCTTGATTGCTTCAGTGTCTTGTCTTTCTTTTTCCTCCAGATCTTTACCGTAGCATCTTTTGATGTAGCGGTGTTTGATGTGGAGAAATTGAAGTTAGACTTCCCTGCTCTGTAGCCTGCAGGCTCCTCTTTCTCTGCTCTTTTGAAACCAAAGGGCTACGTTTGTCCCTTTGCACTCTTCAGGTACCCCTACCCCTTCTCCAGGACTTCTCAAAAATCAAAAAGTGGTTCAGAAACCACTTCCATCCTTCAGGGACCATGGGCGACGAACACAAAGCTCGGCTGTTCTAAAACTGCTCCGCAGCCCGTTCTTCCCTGCCCCGGGCTGAGGCTACCCATTTGCCATGCCACGGGTGCTCATCTGCTACACGCTGAGCCGCAAGCAGACGTTACAGCAAACAAGCCCAAAGAAACCCACCCCCAAAACACGCGGGTCTTCTCCCCATTCTCTGTGGAAAGAAGGGTGCTGCCTATGTGTACATTTGTAATAAATACTGCTTGCTACCAACTTCCAGGGTAAAAACCATCCTCAGCTGTAGGATACGGTCCCCTGGCCAGCAGCGCCGAGCCAGTCCCGCTTCCAGACCCATCCCCAGGCCATGGGGACCCTTCCTGGCTGCAGCCTGCAGCCCTGCTCCTGCGGCACAGCCCCGTTGCACGGGCTGACGGACCCCGCACTCCCAGATGCAGCAGTCGGGTGCAGGGTCGCCACAAGCCAACTTTCCTTGCCTTGTTCTCAGACCGCTGCCTCCACCGGTCTCCATCTCACCTCCTGGTTTACTTCTGCTCCCGCAGGGCTTTCTGCTGCCTTCGTCTTGTGTGGGCTGTTCTTCTTGGCTGCGGTAATAGCAACCGGCTGGGTGGCAGCAGTGGCGGTGTGGAGACCGGCAGCTCTCAGGCAATTCAAAATGGAGCAGTGTAAGTTGCTGTCTATGATCTAAACCTCTGGTGGAAGAGGCCTGGTAAGAGCCCAGGAGTAAACTCCGTAGGTTTTCACTCCCGGGAGGGAGCGGAGGCTCGGCACGCCGCTGTGGCGCACGTCCAAAGACATTGCCCACAACTTGCTCACCCTCCCACCGAAGCCCGGCTCCTCCGCGTGCCAGCCTGCACTCCTTATGCATTTTTCTCTCATCCGTCAGCAATTTTTCCCTCTCCCAGGGTACCACGTCATCCAGAACTCCATAGCCCCCACAACACTCGTCGTCAGCTTGTTGTTCCCCACCTTGTTGCTCTACAATATCCAGCAGCGCCATGGTAAGGGGTGGCCCAGGTTTGCACCGCCCGTGCCCTTGCTCGCCTTTCTTCTGGGGTATCTGGGGCGGGGGGTGGCTTCACGCAGGGCAGAGGGTCCGTAGGTGGCTTTGCATGGCTGGTCCTTCAGGAAACCTTGTTGTAGCTGACGTAGTCGTGGCAGCTTCGCGCCGAGTGGGGAGGTCGTAGCTCTGACGTAGCAAAGCACGATTCGCCCCGGTGGCTCCATGATTAGAAACACAGGGATCCCCCCTCTCTGTCGCGTAGGAAGTCCCTGGATTAAATTCGTGGTGCTCAAAGCGGGGTGCTGGCCAGGGGAGCAACTGCTGACCAGGTCTCCCTTTCTCTTCGGCAGAGCAAGGCTGCTCGGAGGCCGTTGATCTGATGACCAGCTGTGTCTTTGCTGCTGTAGCAATCCTCATAATGCTGCTGCTGATCCTCCTCCTATGGTGTAAGTACCCCCGCGGTTTCCTTCCAGGAGCTGTGACAAGGTGCTCAGGTGCTGAGACCCCCCGGGCTCAGCTCTCACACACTCCCCTGGCAGCAGGGATGAGGAAAGATGCTTTCAGTTAGGTAAAACCCAGGCTTTTCTTTTAAAGAGCAGGACTGTCCAAATCACCTGAGGACCCAACTCTGGTGTCCATCCTTTCAGGAAAGCCACAGCAGGCACTGGTCCCTGCCTGCGGTCCCTGCCAGCACCTCCGCTTTGTCCACGGATGCTCAAGGAAAGCGAGTTTCTCCTCCAGAATGTCCTACCGTCGTCTTCCCTAGTGATAGCCATACCCTGGCCAAAAAAAACCTCAGCTATGGCAAGCTTTGGGAGGAGAAAACTATCTGATAAACAGGCAGAAGTAGGTCTGGGAACATCTTATGACCCAGGAGAGCAGCTGACCAGTCATCCTAGTGAAGTGGAGCTTGCAGGGTGAGGTCAGGTCATTGGTTTTCCATCCCTCCAGCTCTGAGCTGGGAAGGAAGAGATCAGGGAGGTCATTTCCACATGTTTACTGTGGTTTTTCCAGCTTCTCCTTTTAAAGTTCCTGGTTTCGGCGGTCTTGCCATGTGAGTCCCCTCATTGCCATGTTTAGCAATTGTGTCAGTTGTATCAATTGGACCAATGGCTGTGACCAATTGCGTGAGGTTCAACAAGGCCAAGTGCCGGGTCCTGCACTTGGGCCACAACAACCCCATGCAACGCTGCAGGCTTGGGGATGAGTGGCTGGAAAGCTGCTGGGCAGAGAGGGACCTGGGGGTGTTGGTCGACAGCCGGCTGAACATGAGCTGGCAGTGTGCCCAGGTGGCCAAGAAGGCCAACGGCATCCTGGCTTGTATCAGGAATGGTGTGGCCAGCAGGAGCAGGGCAGGGATGGTGCCCCTGTGCTGGGCACTGGGGAGGCCGCACCTCGAGTGCTGGGTTCAGCTTTGGGCCCCTCACTCCGAGAAGGACATGGAGGTGCTGGAGCGTGTCCAGAGAAGGGCAACGAAGCTGGGGAAGGCTCTGGAGCACAAGTGCTGTGAGGAGCGGCTGAGGGACCTGGGGTTGTTCAGCCTGGAGAAGAGGAGGCTGAGGGGAGACCTCATCGCCCTCTACAACTGCCTGAGAGGAGGGTGCAGTGAGGTGGGGGTCGGTCTCTTCTCCCAAGTAACAAGTGATGGGACGAGAGGCAATGGCCTCAAGTTGTGCCAGGGGAGGTTTAGATTGGATATTAGGAAAAACTTCTTCACGGAGAGGGTTGTCAAGCACTGGACCAGGCTGCCCAGGGCAGTGGTGGAGTCCCCATCCCTGAAGGTATTTAAAAGCCGGGCAGACGAGGCGCTTAGGGACATGGTTTAGTGGTGGACAGGGACGGTTGGACTCGATGGTCTTAATGGTCTTTTCCAACCACGTGATTCCACGATTCTGTGATCTGGCCTCCCCCTGCCCAGGCTCTGCAGTGGCCTGGTCTCGAGGGCTGGCCGGCCATCCCAGCTGGCTTCCCGAAACGGCTGGCTCAGCCGCCGGGATCACGCGTAGCATCTCGGGGAGCTGGTAAGAAGGAGGGTCAGTAGCACGTTGAGGAGAGGATGCCCTCGAGGGGAGGACTGAAAGGGGGTCGCGTGCTTTCCCAGAGTGCACAGAGCATTCCCAAGTCTGAAATATAGGAAATATTGCCCCAGGTCCGTACAGCCAAAGGGAGGCCGGTGAGAGCCTCAGGGGCTCGCGGGCAGGGCGGGTGTCACAGGCAGATGTCCACTCTCCATGCCGCCTTCTTGATTCCCCCCCCACCCCAAAACAGGGCTCTCCTGGTTTTGGAAACAGAGGGGCTCTGCCCAGTGAAAGGCTCCCATCTTCATTGCTCCCTGCAGCCAGTGTTCCGTCCCGTGGAACGCAGGGTGCGGCCTGAATTGCCGGGGCGTTGTTGGAAACCCAAGAGTTACTTGGCCTTTCCTTTATTTCCAGATCGCAGGAATAAGCAGAAGATGACGATGAAAAGCCGCCGCGACACCCAGAGCACACCAGTCACGGCCACCTTGGTAACTCACCGCCGTTAGCTGGTTCCCTGCTATTGCAAATCCTTATTATTTAATGATGAATATTTAATTCACCATGAATATTTATGAATATTTAATTCATAATAGCAAGGAAGCATCTGCCTGCCTCCCTGCAGAACGGGCTTTGTCCTCGCCCCGAGGGGGGACAGAGTGAGCCTGCTGGTGGCTGGTGCCATAGTTCGGCTTGGTCCCATGGGTCCCGTGGGGTCACTGCCACATCTTGGGGAGCTTTCCTGGGTTTGGGGGTGCGGTGGACGATGCCCCGAGTGCTGCAGTTTCACCTGGCTGTGCCAGCACTGCAGGGACGTGCCCGGCTGCCCGGAGAAGCATCTCGGTGTCCCAAGTATGCCAGTTCTCAGGGCTGCTGTAGTTTGATTTGAGTAAAAAAAACGTACACTTCTACTACACCTAGCCCAAAACAAGTACAAATAAGGCGCAGAGGAAAACCACAGGTCCTTCACCAACAACATCAGCGCTAAATGCGCACGCCTCCCATATTCGCTTCATCTCTCCCTCTTCCGCCCCGCTCTGTCTCAGAGAAACCTCCCTCCCTGCCCTGCTGGCACCGCAGGCTCACCCCAGCCCCACCTTCCTCTCCTGCCGCCTTATTTCAGAGAGGCCAGAAGGATTTGAGGGTCGGGGGAGCCCCCCCTTACTTCTGCAGCTGAGCCTTAGGCTTGATGTCGGCGCGGGGGCTGATGCTGCACCCCTGCGTTTCGGGGGTGCCGGCGCATGTGCGGCTGCAGCCTTCCCCCGCCTCTGGAGGGGGTCGTGGTGCGGGGCGGGATTTGCTGCTTCCCCCGGGCCAGTCTCTGGGGGTGATTTGGGGGATTGGGGTGTTTAAGAGCAGTGCAACGGCACCGCGTGCCGGGGGGGTGCTCGTCCCAGGGCTGGGACAACCTGGCCCCCGCCGCAGCACGGCTTGCTATGGGATGCTTCATGGTGTGGCTGAGGAGCTCCCGGTGCCTTTCGTGCCACCAAAGGACACGGTCCCTGTGTTTTCAGTAGATGACGGAAGAAACCCAAGGACAGAGGCAGGAAGGGGAGGACAGGGTGGTCCCTCCGCCGGCCGGGGAGCGGCGTTCACACACATGGGCAGCCGGGGAAGAGCCCTGAGGAGCTGGGAAGCTGCCGTCGGCCGAAGCGAGGCATCCATAAGCTCTGCCTCTACCCTAGCACTAGCAAGGCAAGGCTTTTGGCAGAAATTGTGCCAGAATGTTCCCACCCAGGTCTCCAAGCGATCGATTTGGGGGTCAAATGATGCTCCCCCCACCCCACTTTCCCTGCCATTCATAAAAGACAGGATAACAGAAAATACAAGACGCTGCTCTTGCTAATGATCGTCGTCACCCGAGCAGGGGCAGCTTTTCCGTGAACTAGAAATTGTGTCAGGCCCCAGGGTGGAGGTTAACCACCCTCACTAACACCATCACACCTCGTACCTTCTTTTTTTAGTATGTTAATGAGTCAACAAAAAGAGAAAACCCAAAAAGACAAGGGAAGAATGTAAATGTCAATCGAGGGAAAAAGCTGATGCTCTGGAGTGTTTTGAGGCATTTGTTCCAGTTGTCTCAGCTGGAGTGTATTGCTGCTATTAATTAGCACGGACAACTGGAGAAGAGCAGATTAACCCCCAGCTTTAGCCACTGGCCCGGTCAATATTTGCTGTGGTATCGAGGACGTGCGTACCAGGCTGCCCCAGCGCTGCCGAGATGTGCCGCTGCCAGCGCTGCCCTGCTTGTGCTGTTGCTTCTGAAGCTTTGAGGTGACCCTGGTTTGCTGTCCGCAGCGCTCTGCCGGACTGCCCACGCGAGGACTGGGGTGTCACCACCCGTCCGTGCTGCTGCTTTCTGCACCGCTTCCTCCCCTGCCTTTGCACGTCCCTTTTTAAGATGCAGCGAGTGGGGCTGGTGGCTCTCGGGGCTGGTGGCCCTCGGGGCTGGCAGCTCTGCAGTCACACCTTGTGGTCCCTCAGCTTTGCAAGGCAAATGTCCCCGCGTTGTGTTAAAGGAGCGGCCGCAGCCCGAGCGCTCCCACACCGCGCAGGGAGCCCCGCACAGCCCACCCCGGGCTCTCACTGCTCGGACCCCGGTCCCGTGGCAGCGGCAGCCCCATGGAGCTGGCGGGGGCCCCGTCCCACTCCCCGCACGCTCGCTCCCTCTCCCCCGGGCGCATTCACTCCCCCCGAGCTCGACCTCGGGTTTCCCCAAAGCAATTACGTAGGCTCTTTTCTCTTTATTGTTGACAACTTTCATCCACTCGGGAGCTTTTTTTTTTTTCCCCTCTATACTTACCCATGCCGTTGTGGTCGTCAGCATTGTCACCACAAGAGCAGCGAGGCGTCTCGCTTCGCTGTTACGTTGCAAGGGTTCTTCAGCACCAGCCATTTGTCAGCTGCTTGGCTGCCCCTCGCTCATGTGGCATTGACTGGTGTATCCGATCTTCTTTTCCTGAAACTTCGACGGCAAAGCAAGCGCCCAGTAAAACAGCGTATGGCCCTGCCCACCTCGGTTCTAGTTTAGATTTTCGAGGAAAATATCTTTATTAGAACTTTATCCCCCGGCTGTAGATCATGTATCACCTGTATCTCAGGTGGCGCCGATTGGTACCACCGAGCATATTTTCTGTGGTCTGCAAACTGTTTCTGCATATGTATAACGTACTGGGTTAGTCCTTCATCCAACAGGCTGGTCTTGGCTGGGATGGAAGTTTCTGGTACAGCCAAATGTCTCCCAAAGAGAATTTCTGCTGGGGTTAGTCCTACGGGTTGTCGCGGGGCGTTTCGGACATCCCACGGGGCTAACTGCAATGCGTCCGGCCACTTCAACCCCGTATTCATGGAAATTTTTGCTATCTTAGCTTTTAAGGTTCTGTTCATTCTTTCTGCCTGTCCTGAGGATTGCGGGTTACAGGGAGTGTGCAAATTCCTCTCTATACCTAGCGACTTATATAGTTGACCAACTATATTTGCTGTAAAATGGGCACCCCTGTCTGATTCAGTTGATTCAGGAGCTCCATACCTGGGTATAATCTCCTTTAATAACGCTTTTACTACTAAAGCGTCTGCTTTTCTCATGGGGAAAGCTTCTGTCCCACCTGACAATTGATCTGCTGTAACTAATAAACGTTGGCATCCACCGGCGGGTGGCGTATCTGCGTAGTCTGTGATCGCTGGAAAGAAAAGTAGGGCCATGGTCGTCCCCCGAACTCTGAGCTCGGCTTAATACTGGAAAACTTTCGGCAGGTCGGGCAGCTACTGGTGATCCTTCTCGCAGCAGCATAAACTGCGGGTGCCGACCATATCTTTCGTACCCGATTAGCCACTGCCTCTGCTCCTCCCTGAGCTTTGTCGTGAACCCAACTGGCCGTGGGAATTAAATATTTCTTTGGCAACACTGGTTTTCCTCCTATTGTCCATATTCCGCTGCCGTCTTGGTTTGCTTCCCACTTTTCCCACTGTTTCTTTCCCTCTGCTGAAGAGTCCTTTTCGCACCTAGTTTCAGGGTCTGTTAAATTTGGCCATTCGTTCTGATTTTCCATTGAGATGGCAACCATATGCACAGCCAGGAGAGCTGACCCAACCTGCCCCAAGGGCTATTCCATGCCATATGATGTCCTGCTCAGTATAGAAACTGGGGGGAGCTGGCCGGGGGGCAGCGATCGCTGCTCGGGGACTGGCTGGGCATCGGCCGGCGGGTGGTGAGCAATGGCATCGTGCATCACTTGCTTTGTATATTCTTTTATCATTATTTTCTCTCCCTCTGCTGTCCTATTAAACTGCCTTTATCTCAACCCACAGGTTTTACTTTTTCCCCCCCGATTCTCTCCCCCATCCCACGGGGCGGGGATGGGTGAGCAAGCAGCTGTGCGGTGCTTGGTTGCCAACTGGGGTTAAACCACGACACAGCCCTTGCTGCTAACACTGTGTATTAGGCTCTTAGAGCTCGCTTGTGCCTTCTGCAACACTCACATCACCTTCCTCAGAAAACCCAGCCCAAGCCCTTGTCCGTCTGTCCCGCACCCGCTCCTGTCCTTCCCTATCTGCTGCCAGCTCCTCCGGGCACGCCTTTGACGCCAGGCTCCCAACCTTGGAAAGGATGCCTTGCCTTTGGGAAGGATGACCAGGAAAGGCAGCTCCATCCGCATCCCTCGTACCTTGCAGGTGGGCTTCTGCAATGTATTTTAAAGCATCCCTGCACTCGATTGGCCTGAGCCGATTTCCCTGCCACGGGACTCTGAGCCGACCCTTGCCATGGCCTTCAGCAGTTTCCTTTGCAGGATGTAGCGTTTCAGGTGAAGCTGGAGTAAGTTCTGCCAAGGTCCTTTTTTTTTTTTCCCCCTTGGACAGGATGTCAGCTCTAAAACATGTTCATCCGGGGAAAAAAAAGAAAACACCAAAGAAAAAAAATACCTTCTGTTGCTTTTTTAATAATACTGCTCCAATAAATGTATTTCACGTGGATACTTCCGTGTGTATCCCTAACTTGCTTCTTCAAGCAGAAGACAACTCCATCCTATTCCGGACCCCGCTTATGGGCTGGTTCCTGCCTCGGCAAGTGCTGGACCAGGCTGCACTGCCCAGGTGTGAGTTTAGGGCTTTGCTGCCGCTCCCGCAGCTGCTGGCTCCCCAGCCGGGCGCTGGTTTACATCGACGAAAGGGGAATGCTGTTTTGGGAAGCAGCTGGCTTCTCGCTCTGGTTTGGACCTGCTTTTTCCCGGCTGCTGAGCACTGCGAGGCTGGGATGGGGCTCGAGGTCTCCCCTGGTGCAGCCAGGAATCATCCGCGGTGTTAAGCCACAGGCGGGTGCTGGGTGCTGCACCCTGGCTGGGGGGGGCTTCCCCACCCATCACCACCTCCCTCGACCTCCTTACTTCAAGCCCTGCTTCCCCCGGCTGAGCACCCACGGCCCTGCCGAATGCCCACCAAGCCGTGCTGGCAGGGATGCTGTGGGGAGCAGCGGGCTCTCTTGCCCCGTTGGCTGCATCGGGACATCCCTCGTCCCCGCATACGCACACCAGGCTGGATTCGGGGTGTCCCTCCCTGCTGGGGGAGGAACAGCCCTCTCCCCGGCTGGATTTGGGGTGCAGGGGAGCACTGCCCACCAGCAGCGCAGCCCGGGCAGGGCTGCGGCTGAGCCGGGGACGGGCGCTCCTCCGGTGGGGCTTGGAAAGCCCAGGGCAGGGACACGTACCCAGTAACGCTTGCCCCTTAGAGCGCAGTGCAGGCAGCAAACAGGGAGCAGTTTGGGATGCTGTGGATCAAACCTGGGGTATAGACTGGAGACTTCCCTCTTTTTTGCCCCCCGCTGAGCCCAGACCACAGGGAGGAGAAGGAGGATGGGGAGAAGGAGTGATGGCAGGGCCAGGCGCGGGGCAGGCAGACTGCACCTCTGGGGGGTCCACTGGGGTCTTGGCTTGCTCGGGGGCCTGGGAAGGGCTGTGCCCCAGAGAAACGCTGGCAGCAGGGACTGCGGCCCCACAGCAAGGAGGAAAGCATCCTGCCAGCCAGACAGGGCTGCGCTGGGAGCCTGCGTGTCACTGCATCCCCGTGGCGGGGACCAGGACGAGGGACACGGCGAACTCAGGGAGCTCCAGCCATTAGCCAGAATACAGTGAATTTCCTCCACCGAGCTACAAACCCTGAGAAACGGCTCTCAGAGAGCTCCAGGACCCCCGGGGTACCAGGCTGGAGCTGCATCCATCCTGTCGCAGCTCGTTCCAGGTTATCGGATCAAGGGCCTTCCCTGTGCAAAGGGGGAAGGGATAAACAGAAGCACACGGAGACACAGCCCAGGTAGACAGGGGCGAAGGGAGGTGATGCCACAGACCAAAAATCTCCGACTGATGGGCCGCCAAGAACTGACAGGCAGAGCTTTGGAGAGGACAAACCTGGAGTTTGCAACTGGTAAGCAGGGGGAGCAGGAGGAAGATGAGGATTTGGGATATCTGAGGGGGGATGTGGCACTGCGCAAAACTTATTAAGGAATGGCTGGGGGAAGGGGTAGAGACGAGGAGGGTAGAAGGGGCTGGTTGTGTGTAAGCAGCGCTTGTCCGACCGAGCCCTGATCTCCGCAGTCTGCCCCAGCCTCTTATTAAATCCTTTCTTAAGCATCCGTGTCATCCCACTCTCCATCCCGTGCGGGATGTGCTGTAAGGACTCAGTGCCAGTGGCGGGTGGGGGCTGCTGTGAGCAGCCATAAAGGTCATAACGGGAAAAATACTCACAAAAAAGGTCTGCTAAAATGCCGACAGCAGCAGATGTCTGCCAGCCTGGGGACCAGTAGCATCCTTGAGGAGCGCAGCCAGGTACCCGAGAACCTGAAACAGCCCGAGATACCCTCGATAACCACAAAAACAAGAAACCACAACAACACATGTATCTGGAAAGGGGAAAATTAGTCAAAAAAGGTGAAAAACGGTCTGGGAAAGTAGGACTTGGTGACAGGTATTGGCTGCTTCAGCTGGAGGAATGGAGAAACAGCCCGGGAAAGCAAAAATGGGTCTGAGAAAAACAGAAAACATCATCACCTATGGGCTGTTCCGGGTGGAACAGAAACATCTGCTCCAAATAGCGGCGCCCTACGCCCCCTCGTGTCGCTATGGTATAAAAATTACTCGCTTTCTACCCAAAATAGAGCCTCTCCCTGCAAGAATTTCTCTACGTGAGACAGGACCCCGCCGGGGGACGCCTGCCTGATCCCCTGGCATGGATCATCCCTGCAGGGAGACTTTGGCCTCGCTCCTGGGAGCGGTGTGATGAGCACTACGCTGGTAACGTTCCAAATAACACATATAGATATGAGAAACTAATCATAGATGCACATGCTTCTAATATCGGTATGTAGATATACAGAGATACATAGATACTTGCTGTTTAGTAGCGGTAATTTTGGTAGTAGCTTGAAATACACCCATGTACTTGCTTTTCTGGGAGTAATTTTGTAGTAACTTGCAATACAGACTTGCTTCACCAGCAGCAATTGGTTTGCTTGGCACACTTGGGCCTGCCAAAAACGCTTCTGCTGCTTGGGACAGGTGCTTGGTCAGATTTTGTCTACGCTGCTACCGCAGAACGATTGAATTTCGCGGTCTGTTGCCAACAGCTTGGCTAGTGAGGGGCACGGCGCGTTGAGCTGCCGAGGCTTCCCAGGGAGGGGGAAGAGACACGCGAGGGAGGAAGGACACGAAGGCACGAGGAGGTGGAGGGGATGGATGCTGGCCACATCTCTTCCACAAGAGCATCCCAGCACATCCGACGTGCTCCCGTATACAAACTGCTCCCGTATACCACCGCAGGGACCTATGTGCGCAGGGCACCTTTAAACTCTGCCTATACCTGCGATCTTTCCCCAGGGCTATTTCTCCCCACCAGATTTAGCTGTTACAAGGCGCAAAGGCATTCCCTACAGCCCAGAGGAGTTTTTTCTGATTACAAACACAGCTGCTCTGCATAAACCTGCATGCAAAGGCCACCAGATAAACATCGAAGCTAAAAACCTCCCCGGAAAAGCATCCACGGAGTGAACCCCAGAGGCATTTCCGCCCCCGTCTCACTTGGGTGGTGCCTTCTCCCAAGTCCAGCTACCCCCGGGACTACGGGCCGTGCCAGGGCGGCTGCTTGCCAGGTCCCGGTGACTCAGGGAACTGATACAGGTTAAAAATACCCTCACCCGGCTTCCAAGCAAGGTTATCGGGTTGGTTTTAACCCCAGCTCAGCCCCTCAAGCTGCAACTGCCGCAGGAGGAGCCGGGCTGCCCGGGCGAGGGAGAGGATGGGGATGCAGGAGCCCCACAGCGGTGGCAAATGGCCTCCCCGAGCGCAGCAGCTCTTCCCGCAGAGCTGGGCGTCAGGGCTAAATCCAGCATCTCCAAGGTCTGCCACCAGCTGCAACCCACCACCGAAGCCTGAAGCCTGCACGGGGTCCGGCAGCGGGGAGCACATCCCTCCGCCACCGCAGGCTTCAGATCCCCCCGAGGGGTTATTTCCCACGCCTGAAGATCACGACAACATCAACTGGGATAACGCACGCACTTTTATTAGTAGCAACAGACGTTAAAAAAACCACGACGTCTCCAAACCGATTTGCAGACAACTCTCCAAAAAGTTTAGAAAAGTATTTTTTGTAAAACATGCGGCTGCATTCGTTTTACACCTGCAAGCGCAACAGGGAAACTCGACAACCTGCGCTGCAGCTTAAAACTGAGGTTGAAATCTACTTTACCCCACCCAAACTGCTCTGCTTCCTTCAATGCTTCCACTGCAACCCGAAATCCCAGGCTGCGAGGCGGCCCTTTGCTGCCGGCCCCTTTACGTCCCGTACCGCTCTGCAGTTGCTGACTGTGGCTCGGCGCAAGGCGAGGTCCCCAAGCCAAGCTCGGCTGCTCTGGGAGAGAAGTGACCACCCAGTAGCTAGACCAGGGCACCCAAAACGCCTGCCCCCGCAGAGGTGCTGGGGACCGGCTCAGACAGGGTGCTGGACCGGGGGGTGTCCCCATCAGAATGAAAGATGGGTGCAAACGCCCCGGCCGGACGATCGGCAAAGCACTTTGTGAGGTCCAGCACTCCTGGGAGAGCATCCAGTTTCCTCCGAGGTGAAGGTGCCAGTGGTGCCTCCAGGCTAAGCAACGGCACCTCTGAGAACGACCAACGACCCCTGCACAAGCAGAGCCCCCAGGAGCTTTGCAGAAGCATGGGGAAGGGAGGCACCAGGAGCAGGGGCTGGCAGCGGCGCTGCCCCGGCCGTATCAAACCAGACCAACTCTACCATCACCCGCAGGAGCGGCAAAAGGGAAGGACAAGCTTGCGTTGGCACACATACAACCCAGGTGGCTAGTGCTTGGAAGAGGAGTGGGCGTCCCCAGATCCCGCCGGAGCCCAAGGCTGGAGGACAGAGGAGATGGGCTCGGGAGCATCCCTACGTCTCCCATGCCGGGCTGCATCGCTGCTCTAACACAGCTGGCCACAAGGATTTCTTTGGGGTTTGCTTTCTAAAACAAAACTTTGCTGCTCCTCCATCCCCTGCCGCCTTCCACCGGCTCCACTCACCTCCTGGACTCCCCACTGCACACGACAGCAAAATCCTGCCCTTTTTCCTCCCTCTGAGGGCCAAACCGAGTAGAACGCCCACACGGTCTCAGCCCCTGAGCCACCCTGGCAAGTCCTGGGCACAGCAGCACACCGGGAGGCCACGGCGAAGGGCTCAAGCCCCGGGGAGGCAGGGGCCGGCACCGGGCACTCCCCAGCGGCCCCAGGACGGTGCGTTTGTCCGGCAGGGACGGTGGCTCTCTCCAGCCCATCCGCAAGCACTTACCCCCACGACCTCTGGAGGAAGCCAGGAGAGGTAAGGAGGTCTGGAGCACAGCAGCGGTCGGGTCTCCAGGCACACCTCCCCCCCAGGGATGTGCAAAGGCCCCTGGGGAAGGGCAGGACAGCATAGAAATAGCCCAAGCCGGTGTTTTACAAACAATTATTTGCGGGATTCGGCAGCTTGAGCAATTCAGAGGCGAGCCCAGAAGAGGTTGGGACAGCATTGGATGTCCGGCGCTCCCCGGGCAGCATCCACCACCACCTCCACCATCAGGGGAAGGCAGCAAGGGTGCAGCAGCTCAAGCCCTCTACCTGCAAGGAGAGGAGAGGTCTCCAGCTAAGCCACCTCCTGGGTCTGGATCCTCCATCTACCCCCGCTCAGACCCCCCCAAGGCCTCAGGCAGCTGCAGGGTGCCACGTGCTGGTGGCGGCACTGCTGAGAAGGTCTGGGCTTGTGCTCTACTCCAATTTCAGGAGCTACCTCGGCCAACATATCTCTAGGAGGAGTTATCTGGGACCTGGCTGCACAAGACAACCAAGAGCTCTCTTATTTTCGACTGGCTGCAGCGTGGGATGGAGCTTCCTATCCTTAGGGGATCGCATCCTCGTCCTCACCCTCCAGGAAGCTTCAATTAACAGCCCGAGGGTTTTTGTGGTAGCAGGGAGTGAGCAAGCTCCGAGAAGATTTTGAGAATCACTCACTTCCCAGAAACCTCTGGAGCCCTTTGGAGCATTAAAAACCCCTACCCATTAAGGAGCATGTTTCAGAGCGGGTCTGCGCATCCTCTGCATCTGTGCCATCCCGGAGGCTGCCGCACCGGGGTTTGTGCCAGTCTGGAAAGCATTACTGGAAACCAGACCTTGGCCCCATCTGAGCCACAGACATGCTTTGGAGAAGCCGAGCGTTTCCCCTCCGGGCAAGATTCTGCTCTCCCAAAAAACACAGCGTGAGTTTTTGACCGCTTTTGCAGCAGAAGGAATTGGGACAGGACCACCGCTTACTGCCCTGTGTCGTGGTTTAACCCCGGTCGGCAACTGAGCACCACAGAGCCGCTCGCTCAGCCTCCTGGTACACCTGGCTTCAGAAAATGTCTAACGGGAATTAAAAAGCCAGCGCAGAGGGAGAAGAGGTGATGGAGCAAATGGATGACGGACCAGGAGGAACTCAGAGGTTCCCCGCTGCCGGCGAGCCTGCACGCCCCGCTGCCCGGGGGTGCCCAGCGCCCGCTTTGCCGGGGATAACCAGCAGTATCAGGGCTGGGGGAATCAAGGATATTCCCAGAGCAAATCCCATTGGGGACTAAACAGGGTGGACAGCAAATCCTTTGAGCCCCCAGAGCGGGGAGAGCAACCCCTCGGCTGCCTCTTACATCTGCAAGGAGAGGCTGGCAAAGGACCCCGAGCTCTCCCGTTTGTCCGGCTTGGTTCCAGCCAACGATAAATTTTGGCTTGTAGCTATGGCTGGAGGAGCAGGGCCACCCCCTAGAGAGGGGCTGAAGGCATCTTACCTACAGCCGTTGTGACGCTAGTGGTCCCTTCTCCTGCACCAGACGAAGACACCTGGGGACAAACCAGTCATCATCGCCATTAACGCCCTAGAGATGGTGCTCAGGCAAAGCGAGGCAACGCTCGGCCGGGAAACCTCGAGCCGGGAGCGCCCGTCAGCACTCCCCGACGCAGGGTTGGTGTTTGGGGTCTGGAGGAAACCCCCCCCAGCCCATCTCCACGCCGACCCACGGGCACCGCTCGCCCCAGCCCAGCCGATGGCCACCAGCCCTGGCCACGTGCGAGCAGGTACCCGGGGAGTGCCACAGGGATGACGGGGGCAGGAGCACATCGATGAGTTTTTCCAGCACCTACCCAGCGCCTGGAGGCTTTTCACAGGAAAAACCTGAAAACTTTGTGCAATAGCAAAACATACATATAAATCACCTAGGGAGAACCTCCTACTTCTATTTTAAACGGCCAGATCCTCTTCTCAGGTCCAGACTTGCGCATTTCTTTTCTGTTGGGTTTTTTTTTTCCCCTCCAAGTTCGCAGTTGGCAATCTGAGAATTAAAATCCCCACTTTGCCAGGGACTGGGGATGGGCCGGAAAAAGTGTTCTCTGGCTCCAAAAAAGGAGGAAAAGCAAGACCACTGAGTAAGGAAGCACGTTTCCCTTCTGCGGGCAGAAAACTGCAGCAGCCCGCGGCGGGGGGGCTCAGTGCTCTCGCCCTAGAAGGGATGTGCGACATCCCCCAGGGGTTTGATCCAGATAAGAAAAGTAAAGTAAAATCCCATGCCTGTTCTGGACACGCAGGAGGCGTGTTCATGACAAAACAACCTTCCCTCCCATGTTTGGGAGCAGGGAGGCAAGGGAAGGCAACGGAGGACAAAATTACCTCCTCGGATTGGGGACGCCCTGCTTGAAATGATGGCAGTGACAAAGCCCCAGCCCCTGCCCACGGGATACCTGGGTGGGAAGCCCAGGTCCCAGCCAGCACAGACCCTCTCACCGTCCCTCCTCGCATGCAGCGCCGGCCGTAGCGCCCACCAGCGATGCAGCAGCCAGCCAAAAAGCCAGGGTAAAGAGCCAGCCCCAGCACTCACCTGCGAGCAAGCCGACGGCAACGCACGCCAGGATCACGGGCAAAACCACGTTCGCAGCGTCTGCAAAGGAGAGGATCCACAGTCTCTGCAGCCAGACCGAATTTAACCCCTACCCACATCCTCCAAGCAAAAACCTGCCGCCAGGCAGTTATGCCCGGCGCAGGGACACAGAGGCACCGGGTGAGAGGATATGGTTTTTTGGGCTATTTCCCCTGTTTCTTTCCCTGGGCATCAAGAAGAAACCCCCGCTTACTCTGGACGTGGAGCAGGAAGGAGGTTTCGTTCTGGCTGACTTCGTTGCGGACCACGCAAGCGTAGTAGCCGCTGTCGTTCATCGACGCTTTAACAATGCACAGGGTGGTGTTGTCAACAAACTGGATGCGGTCACTTCCCAGCAGCAGCTCCCCGTTTTTCTTCCACCAGTACAAGTCTGCCTTCCCTTCCGGCACGTTGCAAACCAGTTTGGTGTTGCCTCCTGCCTTCACCGACGAGTTGCCCACGATTTCTGGCTCGGACAGCGGTTCTGGGAGAGATGGAGCGACTGTCAGCATCCAAACCCGCGGCTCCCCAGATCCCAGACCCGGAGCACCTTCCTCCACAGCGATTTAAGCTCTCCGGAGGGTTTGCTATCTCACCACTCACCGACAACGCGCAGCTGGAACCAGCCCGTGGCCTCCAACTCGGACCTGAACCGGTACAGCCCGTCGTCTCCCTGCTGCAGCACCATCTGCAGCGAGAAGTCCGTTTCGTTGAACCTCGTGCGATTCTCGTAGGGGCGAGACACGTTGGCGGGGCTGTCGAAAGCATAACTGATGATGACTCCTTCCCGCGGGCCAGTTCTGTATTCCCAGAAGACAGCTTTGCTGGCATTCAGCGGTGGTATTGTCAAAAGCACAGTGCAGCCCACGGCCGAGACAAGTCTTTCCGACGCCGGCCTGAGGTCAGCAGAATAGCATGGAGAAAGCGTGCGGGCTGAAAAAGAAATCAGATGTGACTCTACGGCTACCGAGACTCAGCTTCATCCACCTGGGAGGTGGCCGCAGAAACCCTCCTGGCTCAGCCGCTCTGCAAGCAGCAGCGCTGGGGACTTAATTATTGCTGGCTTTAAGCAGCGACATGGAAAAGCAGAAGGTCCCGACGGTTGCGTACGAGCTCCCTTCGTATCTCTCACCTGAAAAACGCAGTTGTTTGCCTTAACAGCCGGCTCCTGTATCTGCACAGCTCCAGCAGCTCGTACCAAGGATGGCTGCCGCTCCAGGGACGCTGCAAGAGCCGGCTGCTCCCCGCTCCCACTCAGGGAGCCTTTTTCCACGCTACCAGGGGCAAAAATCCCGGGGTGACCGAGCTAAACGTGCCCTCACCGTGCACAAGCACTTTCCCGTCGGATCACTGCCAAGAAATTATGCTAAGAGACAGGAAAGCCCATGAGCACCTTCCCGACCTTCCTTGAAAAGCTTTTGGCCGGGGAAAAGACGGAGTTAAGGAGCGCCCAAGCCGGGGAGTTGCCTTTGCTTCTTATAGAAGGAGCCAGGAGAAGTTTCCTGCGCCCCTAAAGCCCGGGGAGAAGCTGGGCGAGGTGCAGCCCGCTCCGGCTCGCCCTGCTGCAACTCGCAACTCCCCACAAGCCAGCAAAACGCCCCAAAACGCGACGTCCCAGCTCCACGGGCACCCCTGGAGCGGGATCGGCCACCGGCACAGAGCCCCGGAGACCCCCCTACCCCCCCGGGGCAGAGACTTGCCTGTGATCCCTGGGCCGGCGGCCGGGCTGCCGGGGCAGGCGAGGAGGAGGAGGAGAACGGGCAGCATCTGCGGGGCCGGAGCGGAGGCAGCCCC